>CM059196.1:77399389-77417983 GCA_030323885.1 Branchipolynoe longqiensis
GTTGTTTTACCGAGGTAGAAGCCTCGGATAGACGTGGGCTAGGGAGAGAGGTAAGCACATCCGGTCCAGCAATCTTTACCTACTTAATCAGGAGAAATGAGCCAAATAATCTAAAAGTACATTAACGGTGATAATGGTACCAAACTGTGAAGTTTTGTTGGTAAAACCAAAGAATAGACGTGGAAGGGAGTGGCGGGAGGGCCCTAGCCCATGTCTATCCGAGGCTTCTACCTCGGTAAAACAACAGTTATCCATCATCTATACCCAGGTAAGATTCGTCTAACTAATCTATTTTACCTCGATATACAGCCTCAGGCTAGGGAGAGGTTTACGTAAACTCATTTATCCTGTATTCTAATGTCAAAAATCAATAACAATTGTTAAACATGTATGAACATCAACCAGCAAAATTAAAGAGTTTTGGTGAAAACGAAGTGTATTCTCACCTACTGCTGATCTAGTCTTGTAGCAGCTGTCGGGCTACTGTGCTCGACTTTTCTAATCGTTTGTTGTAGTGGGTTGCAAACGACCGTGCTGTCTTCCATCCTGCATGGGCCAGGATCCGCTTAACAGAGATGCCCAGGAGTCGTGCCTTAGACACCATCGCACCCCTTGTTGAATGGGAGGCATATTTGTCCGTGTCTACGCCTGCCATTTTCAACATTCTAATTGTCCATCTCGCTAGAGTATCTCGCGAAATGCCTTTGTGTGGCTTAAT
Organism: Branchipolynoe longqiensis; assembly: GCA_030323885.1. NCBI lineage: Eukaryota > Metazoa > Annelida > Polychaeta > Phyllodocida > Polynoidae > Branchipolynoe > Branchipolynoe longqiensis. The sequence continues at coordinate 77,400,108 of CM059196.1, forward strand.
AAAGCTCACCAAAAGCTGTCTTGACTGTCGTAAGTCTTTTGTCTTGGATATATATGCCCTAATGGCCGAGACAACACAAAGTTTTGAGTCTTCTGTGAAACTACTAACACTAATAGTAGATAAAGGGTCACCTAATCTGTTAGATTTTAATAACTTTGACAAATCAAATGTGGCCTCCTTTCTATCTATCTCTAGGCCGTCTAACGATAACGCTACAATAGTTTGACCCCTGTGTCCTGTTACTAACAAAAGGAGCAAAGCTACCTTAAAACCTAATTGTTTAAGATCTAAATGCTTATTATGAGGCCACTGTTTGAGTAAATCAAACACTACCGACACATCCCAAAAGCGACTGTATTTCGGTTTTGGTGGATTTCTCTGATAAATCGACCTAATAATCCAATGAATGACATGGTGTTTTCCAAATCTCATTATTTATCCGTGGCAGGATAACCGATAAAGCACAACGAGCAGCATTAATAGCTCCGAACCCTAATCCTTCATCCTCCAACCCTCTGAGAAATTTACCAACTTGTGAAATAGTAGGATTCATGGGTTTAACTTTGTTAACTATACAAAAAACACCCCATTTCCTCAAATATGTAGTATACATTTTAACCGTACCTTTACGCCAAGCATCTGCCACCAGTCTTTGTTGTGTAATTTTATCTAAACCAAATTGTTCTAAATATTTATTTAAAAAAGAAATGCCCACAACGGGGTTGTGGACACGTCCCCTCGTCGTTTTAGAGGGCCTTGGTGTGTCAGATTGTCTGGCGATCTTCGGAATCGGAGGCAATCTTTGGCGGCTGCCTGTATGCCCGGTAGCCAAGGCTGCGTGTGCCAGTCGGGAACGATTAATATTGCGTGTGCTTTGTCCATCCTTATTTTTCTGCTTACCCGGCTGATCAAGCTGAATGGGGGGAAGATATAATAAAATTTATTCCCCCAGGTGAGAGAAAAAGCATCTATATGCCATGCATCCGGTTCTGGCTGCCATGAGACATATTTATCAATTTTACAATTGTTTCGTGAAGCAAATAAGTCCACTTCAGGTTGGCCCCACTTTTGGCACACTGTGGCAAAAATTTGTGGCTTAAGAGCCCATTCTAAGTGGTCATAAAATTGTCGACTTTTATGATCCGCTAAAGTGTTCTGCTTTCCGGGAATATAAGCTACTGTTAACCAAACTTTCTTCATTTGGGCCCAATCCCAAATTTTTCGGGCCATAGCATTACATGGTTTTGACTTTGTCCCACCCATATTGCGTACATATGCCATTGCTGTGGTATTATCCGTTAAAATACGGACGTGTGTACGTGGTACTTTAACCAAACTAGCGAGGCCTAAGTAAATAGCTCGTAGCTCTAGGACATTAATATGATCAGAATCTTCCTCTTTTAACCAACGTCCACCAGTTGCTACAGACTCGCAATGTGCACCCCAACCTTCTAGTGAAGCGTCAGTAGTAACTACTGTGTTGGGTTCATTCATCCGTATGGGGTTGGGGGAATTTTCAATATTATCGAACCACCAATTAATATCATTCAGTCCTTCCTCGGAAATAAACATTTTCCTTTCAAAATTGCCTTTAGTACGAGCCAACCCTAAGTTCTTATCTATCTCCAAAGATTTGATATGGGCTTTGCCATATAGAATAGCCGGGGCGTAGGCAATAAGTATGCCAACTAGCACCGCGACCTGTCTAATCTTTGGCCTACTTAAGGCGACCAAGTGAGACGCCGTATCATGAAACTTAAGCAGCTTGTTATCTGGGAGTGAAACAGTCATACAGCGCGTGTTAATAATAAATCCTAAACATTTCAGTTCAGTTGTTGGGACAAAAACAGATTTGTTACAATTTAAATAAAATCCTAACGTAGTCAGGAGGGAACATAAATCTTCCACCGCTTGTTGACAGTCATCATAGGATTGTGACACAATGAAGGAATCATCAATGTAGGGAAACATAGTATGTCCCTTATTCGCCATCACCGAGAAAACGGGTTTCAACAGTTTAGTAAACAAACGGGGAGCACAGGCTAAGCCATTCGGCATACAAGTAAATTGAAAAAGTGTATCTTTCCAAATAAACCGTAAGAATTTCCGGTGTAGTTCAAATATCGGGACTGTATAATATGCATCCTGTAAGTCAACACTAGCCATCCATGCATTTTTTGTTACCAAGTCTCTGGCTGTGTCAAGTGAAAACATTTTGAAATGTTGATACTCTACTAGTTCGTTTAACTTAGTTAAATCTAAAATCATACGGATATCGCCATTTGGCTTTGGCCTTGAAAATATATTAGAGATAAACTCCCCTGGAGTGTGTAACACCTGTTCAATAATACCCTTAGACTCAAAGAGCGTAACCTGTTCAGATAATGCTCGTTCTTCAATCTCATTAAACTTGTACGGAAAAAGTATCCGTTTTTGTAAAGGGATTTCCGTAAAGGGAATCTTAACACCGGTAACAATATTCAAAATGTTAACGTCAGAAGTAATGTCATACCAAGAAGAAATACAATTAACAATATTTCCTGCACAAAATTCCCTTACGTCTGTTTGTGTAGACTCCGCCACCCGCTTAGGTAGTTGGGTCTGCGTAGCCATGTCTATTTGTTGACTGGTCGTGGGAAGGATTGTTTCGGGGCAAACTCCTTCCTGAACGGGCGGTTGCCGTCGTTCCACCCTTGCCGGTCTCCTCGACCTCTGCCCCTGGGCTGATAGCCGTAGGATGGGCCGGACCTGCCAGCCCTGGCTCCTCGACGAGGACGAAAATCCCCTCGGGGTCGACGGAATCTGGAAGAGTCGGTTTTCTTGGCCTCCAGGTTACGACCACTCTTGGCCTCCGTTTCTACCTCTTTAAAGAGGTATGGCAGTTGGCCCCCAAACATTTTCCCCTTATCCAGAGGTTTGCCTTTGATTGGCTTGGGGGGCAAGAAGAGTGTATACTCCTTGCCATCGTTGTCCATAACCTTTTTAGACCTGGCGACTTCCTTTCCTGCTTGGGTACTGACCGCCTTGAAAACATTTTCATAGCGACGATAACTCAGAAAATTACTGGCGGCTGTAAGGAGGGCCATGCCCTTGTCCATACCTCTAGCCAGTGAGGAGAACTTGTTCTCTGTCTGCATCCGGTTCGCGACCGGAACGACTGAAGCGAGTATGCCCAAAACTGCTTTGTGGACGGTAAACAGTGCTGTTTCAAATCGCTTCTTCTCTTCGTTAAGATGGATGCCAGCATCCATCTCCTTAACGACACTAGCCGGGATACCTTTGATGCCGGAAATTTGTTCTGTGATCTTATTGATCACCTCGGCTGGCTTAAAGGTATTGAAGTGTCCTTTGATAGTCTCACGCATCATGGTCGTTGTTCTGACCTTCTTACCCTTTTGAATAGGGCAGCGCTTGCGAATCTTTCCGCCCAGCTTGGCATAAACGCCATCTCTTTCTGTATCTGAGTCGGATTCAGTAGTCGACGAGTCAGACGATGAATCGGAAGAAGAATCCTTCTTTTTCTTCTTACTCTTCTTCTTTTGCTTCTTCACTTTCTTACTTTTGGTGGCTTTCGTGTAGTCATCACCCGAGGAACTAGCGGGTCTTTTTCGCTTTTTGCCCTTAACGTGCGTGGGCTCAGCCGCCGAATCAGTCTCAAAATCCGTGACATCCTGCCAACCAGAGTCATCTGGGTCAAACTGTTGGTCTTTGCTTTGGAGCTCTTTCATACGTTGCTCCACTAGCCGATTGACCTGCAAGGTCAAGTCCGCTGGGAACACCTCGTCCTCATCACTGTCTCTATCCGAGAGCACGTGGGCTCCCTGAAGCGGAGACGGCGGAGCTGTACTATCGGGAGACGTATCGTAGCCGGTAGGCACGCGTCCCTCCGCCGCTGCAGGCGGCGGCTTGTTTCGTTTCGTAGCCATCGGTTCTGTAACCCAAAAAAGGAAACTTAATAACCGGAATCAACTCAACTGAACACCGAAGTGACGCCAGAAACTGGGTTGAGGATATCTTGGTAACGAGTAACGTATTTACACCGTTCTCGAAACAGGCGTGGTAAGCTAAATTTTCCGTAGGTTTTAGGTATCGAAACCAACTGTACGTGGGGTAGGCTTCTAGAACCTCCCATCTCTCTGTTCCATACACTTCTCTCACCCACGGCTACTGCGCCAGCAAGTGAGAGAAAATGCTACGAAACTCGGAGAAACGCCTCATCAAAAGGGGAGTCCATAAAAGAAACCCAGGATCTTCCCCAACATCACCCTCTATTAGGGTCCGAAGGAATGTCCACAGGAGATGTGACGGTGTCACCATCTCTACCCGTACAAAGCGGGTTAAATCGAACCACTGGCCAAGACAAAGGAATCCTTTGTTCTATCCGATTCAAATTTTTAAACGTCAATCTTGTCCAAACTGGACGTACGAAAGTTCTGAACTTTCCAATCTAGATGCTATAACGCATCATAAACAAGCTCAACCAAAATAATCATGAGTACTTACAGTTGTTAGCTTGTTTGTAGATAAATCCAACTGGAGCAGCTCACGAGCGTCCTCCGGTCGTGAGCTTTTTATGCTAATTGCTGGACCGGATGTGCTTACCTCTCCCTAGCCTGAGGCTAGCCTGAGGCTGTATACCGAGGTAAAATATATATATATATATATATATATTACATAATGCACTATAAGCACATATGAATAACACAGTATGGGAAATTCAATATGGCCTATCAAATGCTACCGGGGAATCCTACTTGAAAGTGGCAACTGGCATCAAATCAGCAAGAGGATTATGGGATTCCTTTCAATAATATACAGCGGGGTCCGGAGGCATCAGAAGTAAGCAGATGCTCACAGCTGCTCATTTGAATGTTCATCTTCCTCAGCCGGAATACACTAATTCCCAGCACAGGAAGTGCCTCCTCTCCACGCAGTGGCCGAACTACAGGAAACGGAAATAGCTGAAGTTACCCTGAGAAAACGTTAGTTGGCGCCGATGTCGATCCTTGCGAGGGCCACACTGGTTCTTGATAATATCACATCATTTTATAATAACCAGTTGGTGTTTTTTTTTTTTAAAGTATAATACATGTGTGATATATAATATATTATACATATATGAATTGTGGAATTTGATAGTTAGTTGATTTCCATATTCTAATAGTATGTACTTCATGCATACCAAACTAACTGGTGGCGCCACACTGGTGGCTTTCCTCCACTGGACATATGTGGCTAACTCTTAATTAATTTTCATTACTGTAAATAAAATACTTTTTTTTAAATTCACATAATTGCAGTTATTTATTAATACATATACACATATAGTGTTATATCCAGCAATGAAAGTGGTGTCCGGCAAAAATCGCGGAAATCAAGCCTTGGTTATTACACTGACGGTGAATTTCTGCGAAAACGCGGATTTCCCCCGACAGGATTAGCAGTGTCGGGGAATCGCAGAAGAATGCCGGAAGTCAGATTTAAACTATCCTTGTTGTGAATGTATTACCGCCCATACCTAACACTTTCTTTGGGTTTATGTTCTCGCAACATCTAAGGTCATATAAGAACGGGATTTGAACTAACCAATCGGTGTCATATAATTCCTGATTTCTTAGCATTTTGTTTAGCATTAATCAGTCAATATGAAAAAAATCGTGGAAATCCACAAAATCGCGGAGATCTTTCATCCCTGTATATCTGCTAAGTGTCTCCTTTAAAATTGGACAACATGGCCAAGTAGATAGATAGAGCCTTCAGTGTCAGTCACACTGTCACAGGCCATCCCGATATGACCTCACATGTTGGTCGGACGTAAAACCCCATCACTTATTTACTCATGAAACACAAATCGAGCCGGTCAGTGAACTGCCCTTATCACTGCTTATGGCATCCATTTTCAGGTACACGGTAAAGTTGCTTCTATTGACCTTGATTCTGACAACTTCCGGTGTAGAGTCCATTAGTGACCCCCCCCACCCCCCACCCCACTGCACACGCACACAACACACACACACCCTACTAGTACCTAGTACAACCCGGCGCTTCTACTGCCCTACAGTGGGCCTATGATATCACTGTCCAAATATTGTCTTCCCATTTGGCTTCAGATCTCAACCGCAAGAGCAGACGCCACCTAGCGGTCAGCCCTCACACGACCACACAGCGCTGACCTCCATTAGAGCAGGGTCAGCGCCAAAGGTCAAACAGGCAGGGCAAGGTCAGTGGGAAAGGTCAGCAATGACGGTGAACACGCATTGTCCCCGCTGTGTTTATGTATACTTTTTTTCTCATTTATTTATATATATGTGCTATGTAATTTATTATGTGAATATATATAAAGAATAGTCCCTAATGTTTCGGTGCTCCTTCTAAGCACCTCTCGCTTCCCAACACCCCTTATTCTCAGCAGGCCCCCTTCGGCCCCCCGCCCCCCCCCCCCCCCCCCCCCCCCCTGTAACCGGGCACTCTCTGCTTCCCCTTTCCTGGGAACCGACTTCAACGGTCTTCCAGCTGTCACTTCAAAATACATATAGATATATACACACACATACGCACACACAGTAAGACCTCTCTAATTAACCACATCCACAGATCGACCACTCGGCTATATCGACCGCAAATGACCACCCATACAAATACCATGGTAACGATAACAAAAACTCCCTAACCCGACCACCTCCCTAAATGGACCATTCAAAGGCGATCCCATGGTGGGTCGATTTAGAGAGGTTTTGCTGTATATTTGTTTAATGATTAATTGAGTGTAGCGGCATTAAAACAAACAGAAGAAACTTCATTTTTTATTCTTGTCTTGATTAAAGGCAAGTAGTATTTTTGTCCTCCGGGAAAAGTATTGCTTAAATTGTATATGATATATGCTGTCGGTTTTTTTTTTCTTTCTCCTTATTTCACTACCCCCCCCCCCTCCCCTCACACACAGACACCTCGGTATTAAATATGTTGACATCAATATGGCTGCGAACTGTCTTATGTTACAAGTAGAAAAACAGAACAAACGAAATGAAATAGTTACAGAGAGAAGTCATCCGTTATGGATTCTGCTTATTTTTGTCAATATAACCCCCACCCACACCCACACCCACACCCACATCACCACCACCACCGCAGCCACCACCACTACCACCACCACCACCGCCGCCACCACTACCACCACCACCACTTTCCTGACCGGGCAGGCCGCATCACATGGGTGAGGTCACAGGGTCTATCCCCAGAGTTTTCACAAGTTAATACTTGCTGATCAATACCTCGCCTGATGCTTGTCATTATTATAACAGAGGAATTATTTATTAGCTCAGTGTCAAGATAATGTGACTGAGTGGGATATATACCAAGGGTGCCAGTAGAACGGTATCCAGGTAGAGCAGTGCTATGAAGTGGGTATACTGTTTTCTGTGTGACAAGTTGATTGGACTCCATATATATGTTGTTACTAAAAAAAATCAAAACCCTTATGTTCAAGCTCAAAGTCCGATGAAAGCAACACATTTTCGAAACCAAAACACCGACCTAGATTTGATCCTGCATATTGCACTTAGATACTGGTGCACTTATTAACTGTTTGCTGCATGGAATACAATGCTAAGCCAATGTAATAGAACCGGTTACTGCTGAAGCCTATTATGTACATGTCTTCACTTCAAATATTTGCAAAGTTAGCCATTTAAAATAAGTCATTTCAAACTAAAGTAAGTCAGCTTCTATTAAGTTCTAATGATCAACAAAAAAAAGGTCGAGGCGGGGGCTCAAAATCCTCGGATATGCAACTTTAATGCCACACTATACATCATGGTATCATGTCACGTGACTGTCCAAAGGCAATATGACGATGAGTCACACCACACCGCCTTGTTTGTGTATTGTTTTACGTGCTAGCAAAATCTAAGGTCATATCAGGATGACTACCCACTTATACAACAGGTACACACTCATAGTGACTTTATAGTGCGGTCCCCAATGGGAGACCCGGCCGCCGGCACCATGACCCGATATTCCACACAGTCACATTCTTCTGATAGTGTGCTAAGCAATCCATGTCCTATACTATATTTATGCTGAGTGCCAGGCTAGGAAGCGACAAGTATCAAGTTTATAAGTCATTGGTTTGACGCGGCTGGAATTCGAACTCCCGATCTACCGCATGGGAAGCTGGCGCTCTACCGATTTGGCCACCGAGTCCAGTCCACACCATGACATGACGCACAATAGGATTACAGGCGTCACACTATACAACTTCACACTGCCACGCAACACATCCATGTCCACAATACACTGCTATATTTTGTAATATAACATCACACCATGACATGACACAATCCAGCCCTGTCTCACTGCACCACTTCACACTGCCAATCCGTACAACACTGCCACGCCACACCACACTGCCACATCCCTCTGCACCTCACACCACACCGCTACACCACACCACATCATGACATGACACAGACTCCAGCAACGTCACACTGCACCACTTCACACTGCCACGCCGAACCACACTGCAACATCACGCCACACTGCCACACCACACCACACCACACTGCCACATCCTTCTGCACCTCACCACCACATCACACCACACCGCTACACCACACCACATCATGACATGACACAGACTCCAGCAACGTCACACTGCATCACTTCACACTGCCACGCCGCACCACACTGCAACATCACGCCACACTGCCACACCACACCACACTGCCACATCCTTCTGCACCTCACCACCACATCACACCACACCGCTACACCACACCACATCATGACATGACACAGACTCCAGCAACGTCACACTGCACCACTTCACTCTGACACGCCGCACCACACTGCAACATCACGCCACATCCTACCATACTGCACCACACCATGACATAACATAAAACCCAGCCATGTCATACTGCACCACTTCAAACCGTCACGCCGCACCACATGCTATGTATCCACGTTCACACCACACTGCCATATCCCACCACACCTCACCGCCACATGACACTACACCGCACTGCCACATCCCACCACACCTCACCACCAGATGACACTACACCACACTGCCACATTCCACCACACCTCACCACCAGATGACACTACACCACACTGCCACATCCCACCACACCTCACCACCACATGACACTACACACCTGCCACATCCTCCACACCTCACCACCAGATGACACTACACCACACTGCCACATTCCACCACACCTCACCACAACATGACACTACACACCACACCTCACCGCCACATGACACTATGCCACACTGCCACATCCCACCACCACATGACATTACACCACACTGCCACATCCCACCACACCTCATCGGCACATGACACTACACCACACTGCCACATCCCACCACTCCTCACCGCCACATGACATGACACCACACTGCCACATCCCACCACACCTCATCGGCACATGACACTACACCACACTGCCACATCCCACCACACCTCACCACCACATGACACTACACCACACTGCCACATCACACCACACCCCCGCCACATGACACTACACCACACTGACACATCACACCACACCACCACGATACACCAAAACCAAACCACTCACACCACACCGCATCCCATCCCATCACACCACACCACACCACACAGCTACAGCACACACACAAAGACTAGCAACGCGCCTCACTGCGCATGCGCACGTTGGTCACGTGGCAGATTAACTGTGGTGGCTGAGTGAAGACAGCGCTGGGCCAATAAGACGGGATGGAATTAAGGACCCTTGCATGACAATGAGGTGAGTGCTATTAGGTTGATGACAGAGTGGCTCAGCAGGTAATTACATGGATTAATATCCCCACCCCCCACGCCTCCTCCCTCCCCTCCTCCTCCTCCTGCTCCTCCTTCCCTCCCTCACTACAGAGATGCCAACATTGTGTGATCCAAAAATAGGAAGATTTAAAACATTTTATTAGGAAGATAAGTTTTTGTGTATATTATATACTATTTTATACAAGTCCCACCATGTATCGGACCATGTGTCTACGTATCATTTTCTAGGCTCTGCTTGCCACCTTGAGCTGCTGACGTCTTTAAGCTGCTGTAACTATAAGTAGCTGATTTTGCCTTTCGTATTAGCTGGGTGTATTTTTAGGTCGGTGAGAGTGAAAATTGGGAGATTTGCACATGGAATCAGAATATCAGAATAGAGTAGCCAAAATCGGAAGTCTTCCTACAAAATCTTGTTAACAGGCGAATAGAGGTGACTGGTGGATGACCCATCGCATCTCAATGGGATCGCAGCTATCTATCACATTGCTGTCTCCTTGTGTGGGGAGTTCCTGTTGTATGTGAATGGACACCATTGCACTCGATACAGGTGTGATGGGCCCTCCCACAGTGCATTGTTTCATGAGCCACTCAGGTGTAATACCTCTTTGCTTGTGGGGGTTTCGATCCTCACAATATCTAAGGTCATATCAAGACGGGCATTGACTTGTGAGTGAGTGACTTGAGGGTTTTACACTTTTACGCCGTGTGGGTGATACCCCAGTCACACGAGGCCTGCGTTCGCTTACGATCAATTCCCGATGTCAAAACGTCCTCATTGCGCCCTCCTTAAGTGCTGTCGCCTCCTTGTGTCCTCTTCTGGCGGCACCATTCAAAACTGGTTGGCGCCGACCTCTTTGTTGGCGAGTTGCTGGCGACCTGGCGGCGACCTGGCGGCGCCAACACACGAGATGTCACACTCACCATGTGGTCGGCGCCAGGGTGCCGACTCGGCGCCACCCTTCCCCCAACCCGGCGCTGACCCAGCGCCACCCTGCCACTGACCCAGCGCTGCCCTGGCGCCGCCCTGGCACCTACCACGTATTTGAATCATGTATCGAATGGGACGCTGGGAGGTTGGCGTCCTTTTGGGCGTAAGGAGGTTGGCGGCGAAGGCTGGCTCTCGTGTGACTGGGGTATAACTATGGCCATATTCATGGCGAGATTGACTTGTGACAGCGCCCACTCATGGCGACTTTATAGTGCTGCACCTCTGGGAGACCAACAACCCATCGGCACCATGACCTGATTTGCCACTCAGTTACATTATCCTGATACTGAGCTAACCAGTTCTTTCCCTCTCCTAGTTATGCCGAGCACCAGACTATGTAGTGACAAGTATCAATTTTGTAAGTCACTGGTTTTACTTGGCTGGGATTGAAGACACTTTTATTGTAACCTACATAAGACAAAAAAAAGGTACGGCAAGAACCGTACCAAGTTTGGCCTATAGTGAAGGATACGGATCCGAAGTACACCAACCCCACCTTTCTGTGTGCGAGCTGAAGCTGCACTCTTGCATGTTGAATCGCAACTGGAGTCTTTTCTGAGTGACCAATGAAACTTGGAACAGGTCTTATTTAGAGAATTCAAAGGGTCCATACATATGTGAAGATATGGAATTCAAGACTATTTCAAGGCTTTTCAATGCTACCTTTTTTTAATAGGAATTCGAGATTATTTTCATTTGGATTTCAGGGAGTAAAAAACTATGGGGAATGGCGATTTAGCACTAATTTAGATCAGTGTGGACAGTTTAATGGAATTCAAGGCCTTTCAAGACGAATTAACCAAAATAGGTTAAATTAAAGGCCTTTCAAGTCCTTGAAATGGGGCAAATGAAGTTCAAGATGTTTCAAGACTTTCCAGGCCCCATACGGACACTGATTTCACCCCCCCCCCCCCCCAATACAACTCCATTGACAATGGCGACACCTAACCAATGTGGGCCACAGCTAACTGCGTATATTGGGCGGAAACAATTTACGGATTAAATAGGAGAGGATATTACATATTATATGCGTGGGACTCTGCTGACAGGGACCAGAGCTTCAGAGACCTGTCCAATTGAGCTAATGGTTGACCGCTGCCGGCACATAGCGCGGTCACCGCCTGGCGGCAGGAAATAGAACCAGTAAGCGCTATGCCCTATATCACCTTGACGGCATTGCGCATTGCACAGTCGCACTTCCGGCCGCCCACTTCCTGCGTGCATCCTGTCAACAGCCGAACAACACAGCAAGAAGTCCACACTAGGGGAAATGAGATCCATGATAAGCACGCGCCCTGGGTGAGGGTCTCACGGGGTGAGCCCATTAAAGAGGGTAGGGGAGGAGAGGACGGATGGGGGGGGGGGGGAGGTAGAGGGGAGGGTCTCACGGGGGAGGCGCATTAAAGAGGGTGGGGGGGGGGAAGGGGAGGGGCAGAGGGAGGGGGTGAGGGGTCTCACGGGGGAGCTCATTACAAGGGTGGAGGAGGAGGGGAGGAGGAGGGAGGGAGGATGGGGAGGGTCTCATGGGGGGGAGCGCATTACAGAGGGGTGGGAGGGGAGGAGGTAGGGGAGGAGGGTACGAGTGAGATATATGAGGAGAGAGGAGAGAGGAGAGAGGAGAGAGAGGGGGGAGGGGCGGGATGGGAGTGGGAGTGGGAGTGGGAGGTGGAGTGGAGTGGAGTGGAGTGGAGTGGAGTGGAGTGGAGTGGAGTGGGAGTGGAGTGGAGGGGTGGGGAGGGGAGGGGAGGGGATGGGGGGAGGGGAGGGGAGGGGAGGGGATGGGGAGGGGGGGAGGGGAGGGGAGGGGAGGGGAGGAGATGGGAGAAGGGAGGGTAAGGGAGAGGAGGGGAGGGGAATTTTAATATGCATACCGAAATTAATTTGGCATGTGTTCACATAACATATCTCCAAATCAACCTTTTAAAGTTTTAAAATAAATGTAAGGTACATTATAATGACCAACCTAATCTGAAATAATATGGCAGAAACACAAAATCCATCAGAGTATGCAACTTTAGAAAAATACTATAAACAGACTGACATTGATTAAGGTTATAGGTTCTAGCAACATCTGAGGATCCACCAGGCACATGCTATCGGGTACTATTAGAAATATACATTAATATAAATGATGGATAGATAGAATATGCTGCCACAGTCACTTCCAATAAAATTAGTAGAGGATTATAAGTAGAGAAGAGGGAGTGGCGGCAGTAGTGCGATGATGAGGTGATAGGTGGCGCTGTGAATTGGTGAAGACAATCAGCGGATTACCTACCACCTCTGGAGTAGACCTTTCAGCGCCAGGCGGATTAGGCTTACGTGAAGGTGACGACGTGATGTGCAACTAACTGGGTATGAGGGCGTGGCACCAGGATTAAGAACTTGTCACCTAGCGATCTGAAAGAGACCCGTCAAGGGAACCAGTGTGTGGGCGAGGCGAGGCGGGGCGGGGAGGGGCGGGGAGGGGTAGGAGGAGGGGAGGGTGAGGGAGGGGAGGGGAGGGGGGGGAGGGGAGGGAGAGGGGAGGGAGAGGGGAGGGGAGGGGAGGGGAGGGGGAGGGGGAGGGAGGGAGGGGGGGAGGGGAGGGGAGGGGAGGGGAGGGGAGGGGAGGGGAGGGGCGAGGGGAGGGGCGAGGGGAGGCGAGGCGAGGCGAGGCGGGGTGGGGTGGGGCAGGGCTGTGAGGTTGGTTTTGGGAGTTTTATGGCATCACCTAAGGTAATATCAAGACGGGTACTGACTTGTGACAGTGCGCATTCATGGTGAATTTATAGTGCTGCCCCACTGGGAGACCAGGCTGCCAGCACCATGACCTGATAGCTCACTCAGTCACATTATCATGATACTGAGCCAACCAGTCCTTGCCCTATCCTTCTAAATGCCTAGTGCCTAGCTACAAAGCAACAAGAATCAATTGTTTAAGTCATTGGTTCGAACCTGTGGTTTCGAATCCCAGAATCTCTCAAAACGGACGCTCAACTCATTTGGCCACCCCGTCTTATATATATAACGTACAGTAAAACCTCTCTAACCGACCACCTCCACAGACCAACCACTGCCCTATATCGATCACTTTATTTGGATCCCAACAATACCATATTAACCATATTCTAACTCCCTAAACCGACCACCTCCCTAAATGGACCACTTAAAGTTGGTCACAAGGTTGGTCGATTTAGAGAGGTTTTACTGTATAGATGCCTTTCAATGTTTGTAAACATTGTGTATGCGCGCGCAGCTCGGCTGCAGAACGAAGGCACACTGCCACTGAGTTTGCCCGTACGTGCAGTGTAAAAACTTTATTTTATTCAAAATTAATAGCAATGCAGAAGCCTAACCATATACATTTAATATAATCTATTCGGTGAATATGTTTTCTATATGTGGTCCAAGCGGTTTGTCTCTAGGTAGTGTGGTTTTTTAGATATTTCACTTTTTCTGTAAGAAGATTGCTCACTCCCATTGACAATGCATTGAGTTTGCGGGTAAGTGCAGTACAAAACCCTTATTTAATTCAAATTTAATAGAAATCCAGAACCCTAACCTTTTAATTTAATATAATCTATTCGTTGAATATGTTTTCTATATGTGTACCAAGCGGTTTGTCTCTAGGTGGTGTAGTTTTAGAGATATTTCACTTTTTCTGTAAGAAGATTGCTCACGGCCATTGACAATGCATTGAGTTTGCTGGTACGCGCAGTACAAAACGTCAGTTTTATTCAAAATTAATAGAAATCCAGAACCCTAGCCATATCAATTTAATATAATATTTTTGGTAAACATGTTTTCTATGTGTATTCCAATCAGTTTGTTTCTAGGTCTTGTGGTTTTAGAGATATTTCACCTTTTTTCTATGAAGATTGCCCATAGCCATTGACTTTGCAGTGTGACCGGATGTTGTCCTGCAGCCAAGCAGCACACGCACTGACCTAAATACCTATGCTGACGTCACATGAAATTGGTCAATATAACATTATCTATGGCTCAGATTTGGATGAGCGCTTATTGAGGTGGCTGTGCATAGAAGGCACCACCAGAGGACCTGGCACTAGTGGTAGACAACTGCTAGAGTCAGAGCGCTGAAGTCAAAGACTGCTGACAGGTACACTAACCACTGCTGAGCAGTGGTTAGTGTACCTGTATTTATACTCATATAATCCTTATACTTCACACATATATAGTCACCATCACCACACCACCAATATTGTTATTATTATTATTGTTGTATTATTGGTTATTATTATCATTGTTATTATTATCATTATTGTTATTATTGGTATTATTATTTATATGTGATGAACAATGCTGTTTTTATATATCAATTATGGAAGTATAAAACAAAGGACACCACCTTCCAGTTAAAGATTAAATAAACTAAAGATTAAAAGGTGAGGGTTGTGAATGTTTATATTATATATATCCAATAAAACTATTACCGTTACCTATTATTATTATTATTATTATTATTATTATTATTATATTGTAGCACCCGCAACCCCTGGCGCCACCTGTCAGCGCAAACCTGCAGTAAATCATTTCGCCGATCAAGTCACCAGGTGGCGTGTGCCTTTGGCGGGAATCCCCGTGTCTCCTTCCAGGCACACAGCGGCAGTGTAACTAAATGTGACATGCGTAGGTCAACCGGTTGCCATGACAATGACTGGATACAGCTGATTACCGAACGTCACCTTTATGGCCGGTGTGCAGATGTGTTTTTGTGAGAAGGGTCCACAGCAACGAAAGGAGCAAAAACGGCTGACAACTGGGTCATATCGAGCATACCCTTGCAGGATGAGTTTCCCATTCAGTAAGTAGTGATATTGTGTGATTTAAACAGAAATCAATGTAGATCAATTTCAAATATACTTCAAACAATTTAATCTGTGCAAAAGATACACCATGACCCGATATCCCACACAGTTACATTATCCTGATACTGTGCTAACCAGTCTTTGTCCTGTCCTATTAATCCCAAGTGCCAGGCTAGGTAGCGACAAGTATAAATTTGATAAGTCATTGGTTTGACTCAGGTGGGATTCGAACTGCCGTCCTTCTGCATGGGAACCAACCCTTTGTTCTACCGATTCGGTCACCGTGTCCGGTGTGAGTGAGTGAACTAGTGAGTGACAGCTTAATATATCCTCTATAAAATCTAAACTGAGTTCCGTTGGGTGAGCAAAAGTTGGTAAGTACTATCTATATGCCACCTGTGGAAGAACTCGGAACTACTGGAGCATGTAATGCGCCACCTGGTGTAGAAATGAATAAAACTAGCAGGGCCAAGACCCAATCCTTTTAACACCACATAACATCCGAAACCATTCGCTTTAATGATAATCGAACATCAAATTGACACCGAAAGTATGCTCATTTTTTTTTTTTTTTAAACAACAATTGACCCAAAATTCCCATCAACTCCGAATATGCTAATGGGGGGACCCCGTAGTGCGCGCGCAGGTCACGGTGTGCAGGTGACGGTGCGCAGGTGACGGTGCGCAGGTAACGGTGTGCCCGGTGACGGTGCTCAGGTCACGATGCGCAGGTCACGGTGCGCAGGTCACGATGCGCAGGTAATGGTGCGCAAGTCACGGTGCGCAGGTCACGATGTACAGGTCACCATGCGCAGGTCACCAGCCTCGTTATGAGGGAACGCCGCTGGTGATTGGTGGCAGCACTAAATGTCCCATCTTTATTGACTTTTAAGCGTATTAAAACCATTCAGTGCGTCTGTTTATTTTGGGGAGGAGGTTTCCAGGTACGGGTGCACGAACGGCTCCCATGGCATTGGTCACGTTTCATTGCTGGCATTTCATGGGTGACATTTTATTGTCAACATTTCATGTCCACATTTCATGACATTTCACAGGTGAAATTCATCTAATTCAAATGAACCTACACAAGTCACAACCGCCATACGCATAGCTGGAATTTGTCACGAATCCCATTGAAATGACTAAATTAGCGGTAAGTGTGGAGCTATTTATAGTTCACGACCCATTTAACACTCCAATCAAATTCACAGAAAATCAACACGATCCCACAGGCGTGTATTTGTGTGTGTGTGTGTGTGCGTGAGAGAGTGTGAGGGAGAGAGAGAAAGAAAGAAAGAAAGAAAGAGAGAGCGTGTGTGTGTGTGTATGTGTGTGTATGTATGTATGTATGTATGTATGTATGTATGTATGTATGTATGTATGTATGTATGTATGTATGTATGTATGTATGTATGTATGTATGTATGTATGTATGTATGGTTCTTTTGTGTATGTCATAGGTGGGGGTGCAGCTTGTCTAGTCTGAGGCAGATTTTCAGGGCTCTGTTCTGTAGTGTTTGCAGTTTTTTTAGAAGTTATTTTTTCGCACCCATGTAGTTTACATCTCCATCATCAAAATAGGGGAGCATCATGCCCTTGAAGATTGTTATTGACATTTCTTGTGCCATGTAGTCTCTTAGTCTTAGCTTTGCAAATAACCACAGTTTGTGGTTTACCTTGTGGACAATTTTGTTTATACATAGGTTGTAATTTAGTTGGCTGTCCAACTCAAGGCCTATGTATTTGCAATGGTCTACATTTTCTAGTGTTTGGTTTCCTAGCTTACAGTGTAGTTTTCTTTCTGGCATTTGTTTATGCGAGAAGAGAACTGTTTTAGACTTGCTTGTGTTGATGGTTATTTTTTTGGACTCACACCACTCGTCCAGTTTTAGTAGGAGCTTGTTTAGTTTAGTTATTACCTCCTCTTCTGTGGTGCCATTTGCATATATGACTGTGTCATCTGCATATAGTTGGAGGCATTCGGTTTGCAACCATTTTTCAAGATCGATCCTGTAGATTATAAAGAGCAGTGGCCCTAACACTGGCCCTAACACTGAAGTCGCAAGTATCAATTTAGTAAGTTATTAGTTTGACTTGACCGGGAACTGAACTCCCGGCCTTCCGCATGGAGAGAGAGAGAGAGAGAGAGAGAGAGAGAGAGATAGCGAGAGAGAGAGAGGGGGGGGAGAGAGAGAGAGGAGAGCGAGAGAATGAAAGACAGAAAGAAAGAAAGAAAGAAAGAAAGAAAGAAAGAAAGAAA
>CM059196.1:77418483-77454008 GCA_030323885.1 Branchipolynoe longqiensis
TCCTCTCCTCCCCTACCCTCTTTAATGGGCTCACCCCGTGAGACCCTCACCCAGGGCGCGTGCTTATCATGGATCTCATTTCCCCTAGTGTGGACTTCTTGCTGTGTTGTTCGGCTGTTGACAGGATGCACGCAGGAAGTGGGCGGCCGGAAGTGCGACTGCGCAATGCGCAATGCCGTCAAGGTGATATAGGGCATAGCGCTTACTGGTTCTATTTCCTGCCGCCAGGCGGTGACCGCGCTATGTGCCGGCAGCGGTCAACCATTAGCTCAATTGGACAGGTCTCTGAAGCTCTGGTCCCTGTCAGCAGAGTCCCACGCATATAATATGTAATATCCTCTCCTATTAAGAGCCGTCTCATGTCGTTGACCTGCCGCATTAGTACGCAGTAGCATCTGGCCCTCATTGGTTATGGTGTGTCGCCACACGTCAATGGGAGTGGGTATTGGGGGGGCAGCAGGTGAAATCACGTGTCCGTATTGGCCTGGATAGTCTTGCGAAACATCTTGATCCGGCTTTTGCCCCTGGTCAAGGCGTGAAAGGCCTTGTAATTTTAACCTATGTGAGGTTTATTGTGCGTCTTGAAACAGGCCTCGAATTCCTTTGCGAACGTCAGTCTATCTGAGCGATAAAAGTAGTGCTAAATCGCCTTTAAAATTGTATTTTTACTCCTGAATTCCCAATAGTAATCATGTGTACATAGCGATCTCTAGTTAAAAAAGTAGCAATTGAAAGCAAAAGCCTTGAAATAGTCTTGAATTCCATATCTTCACATATGTATGGACCCTTTGAATTCTCTAAATAAGACCTGTTCCAAGTTTCATTGGTCACTCAGAAAAGACTCCAGTTGCGATTCAACATGCGAGAGTGCAGCTTCAGCTCGCACACAGAAAGGTGGGGTTGGTGTACTTCGGATCCGTATCCTTCACTATAGGCCAAACTTGGTACGGTTCTTGCCGTACCTTTTTTTGTCAAGGTTACAATAAAAGTGTCTTCAATCCCAGCCAAGTAAAACCAGTGACTTACAAAATTGGTACTTGTCACTACATAGTCTGGTGCTCGGCATAACTAGGAGAGGGAAAGAACTGGTTAGCTCACTATCAGGATAATGTAACTGAGTGGCAAATCAGGTCATGGTGCCGACGGGTTGTTGGTCTCCCAGAGGTGCAGCACTATAAAGTCGCCATGAGTGCGCGCTGTCACAAGTCAATCTCGCCATGAATATGGCCATAGTTATACCCCAGTCACACGAGAGCCAGCGTTCGCCGCCAACCTCCTTACGCCCAAAAGGACGCCAACCTCCCAGCGTCCCATTCGATACATTGATTCAAATACGTGGTAGGTGCCAGGGCGGCGCCAGGGCAGCGCTGGGTCAGTGGCAGGGTGGCGCTGGGTCAGCGCCGGGTTGGGGGAAGGGTGGTGCCGAGTCGGCACCCTGGCGCCGACCACATGGTGAGTGTGACATCTCGTGTGTTGGCGCCGCCAGGTCGCTGCCAGGTCGCCAGCAACTCGCCAACAAAGAGGTCGGCGCCAACCAGTTTTGAATGGTGCCGCCAGAAGAGGACACAAGGAGGCGACAGCACTTAAGGAGGGCGCAATGAGGACGTTTTGACATCGGGAATTGATCGTAAGCGAACGCAGGCCTCGTGTGACTGGGGTATCACCCACACGGCGTAAAAGTGTAAAACCCTCAAGTCACTCACTCACAAGTCAATGCCCGTCTTGATATGACCTTAGATATTGTGAGGATCGAAACCCCCACAAGCAAAGAGGTATTACACCTGAGTGGCTCATGAAACAATGCACTGTGGGAGGGCCCATCACACCTGTATCGAGTGCAATGGTGTCCATTCACATACAACAGGAACTCCCCACACAAGGAGACAGCAATGTGATAGATAGCTGCGATCCCATTGAGATGCGATGGGTCATCCACCAGTCACCTCTATTCGCCTGTTAACAAGATTTTGTAGGAAGACTTCCGATTTTGGCTACTCTATTCTGATATTCTGATTCCATGTGCAAATCTCCCAATTTTCACTCTCACCGACCTAAAAATACACCCAGCTAATACGAAAGGCAAAATCAGCTACTTATAGTTACAGCAGCTTAAAGACGTCAGCAGCTCAAGGTGGCAAGCAGAGCCTAGAAAATGATACGTAGACACATGGTCCGATACATGGTGGGACTTGTATAAAATAGTATATAATATACACAAAAACTTATCTTCCTAATAAAATGTTTTAAATCTTCCTATTTTTGGATCACACAATGTTGGCATCTCTGTAGTGAGGGAGGGAAGGAGGAGCAGGAGGAGGAGGAGGGGAGGGAGGAGGCGTGGGGGGTGGGGATATTAATCCATGTAATTACCTGCTGAGCCACTCTGTCATCAACCTAATAGCACTCACCTCATTGTCATGCAGGGGTCCTTAATTCCATCCCGTCTTATTGGCCCAGCGCTGTCTTCACTCAGCCACCACAGTTAATCTGCCACGTGACCAACGTGCGCATGCGCAGTGAGGCGCGTTGCTAGTCTTTGTGTGTGTGCTGTAGCTGTGTGGTGTGGTGTGGTGTGATGGGATGGGATGCGGTGTGGTGTGAGTGGTTTGGTTTTGGTGTATCGTGGTGGTGTGGTGTGATGTGGCAGTGTGGTGTAGTGTCATGTGGCGGGGGTGTGGTGTGATGTGGCAGTGTGGTGTAGTGTCATGTGGTGGTGAGGTGTGGTGGGATGTAGCAGTGTGGTGTAGTGTCATGTGCCGATGAGGTGTGGTGGGATGTGGCAGTGTGGTGTCATGTCATGTGGCGGTGAGTAGTGGTGGGATGTGGCAGTGTGGTGTAGTGTCATGTGCCGATGAGGTGTGGTGGGATGTGGCAGTGTGGTGTAATGTCATGTGGTGATGAGGAGTGGTGGGATGTGGCATAGTGTCATGTGGCGGTGAGGTGTGGTGTGTAGTGTCATGTTGTGGTGAGGTGTGGTGGAATGTGGCAGTGTGGTGTAGTGTCATCTGGTGGTGAGGTGTGGCAGGGTGGTGTAGTGTCATGTGGTGGTGAGGTGTGGTGGGATGTGGCAGTGTGGTGTAGTGTCATCTGGTGGTGAGGTGTGGTGGAATGTGGCAGTGTGGTGTAGTGTCATCTGGTGGTGAGGTGTGGTGGGATGTGGCAGTGCGGTGTAGTGTCATGTGGCGGTGAGGTGTGGTGGGATATGGCAGTGTGGTGTGAACGTGGATACATGGCATGTGGTGCGGCGTGATGGTTTGAAGTGGTGCAGTATGACATGGCTGGGTTTTATGTTATGTCATGGTGTGGTGCAGTATGGTAGGATGTGGCGTGATGTTGCAGTGTGGTGCGGCGTGTCAGTGTGAAGTGGTGCAGTGTGACGTTGCTGGAGTCTGTGTCATGTCATGATGTGGTGTGGTGTAGCGGTGTGGTGTGATGTGGTGGTGAGGTGCAGAAGGATGTGGCAGTGTGGTGTGGTGTGGCAGTGTGGCGTGATGTTGCAGTGTGGTGCGGCGTGGCAGTGTGAAGTGATGCAGTGTGACGTTGCTGGAGTCTGTGTCATGTCATGATGTGGTGTGGTGTAGCGGTGTGGTGTGATGTGGTGGTGAGGTGCAGAAGGATGTGGCAGTGTGGTGTGGTGTGGTGTGGTGTGGCAGTGTGGCATGATGTTGCAGTGTGGTTCGGCGTGGCAGTGTGAAGTGGTGCAGTGTGAAGTTGCTGGAGTCTGTGTCATGTCATGATGTGGTGTGGTGTAGCGGTGTGACTGTGTGGAATATCGGGTCATGGTGCCGGCGGCCTGGTCTCCCATTGGGGACAGCACTATAAAGTCACTATGAGTGTCTACCTGTATAAGTGGGTAGTCATCCTGATATGACCTTAGATTTTGCTAGCACGTAAAACAATACACAAACAAGGCGGTGTGGTGTGACTCATCGTCATATTGCCTTTGGACAGTCACGTGACATGATACCATGATGTATAGTGTGGCGTTAAAGTTGCATATCCGAGGATTTTGAGCCCCCGCCTCGACCTTTTTTTTTGTTGATAAATATATTAGGTTGATCATTAGAACTTAATAGAAGCTGACTTACTTTAGTTTGAAATGACTTATTTTAAATGGCTAACTTTGCAAATATTTGAAGTGAAGACATGTACATAATAGGCTTCAGCAGTAACCGGTTCTATTACATTGGCTTAGCATTGTATTCCATGCAGCAAACAATCCTTAAAGTTGCATAGTCCGATGATTTTGAGTTTATGTCATTTTCTGAGATAAATATATTAGGTTGATCGTTATAATCTATCTTACTTTTAGTTTGAAGTAACTTTGCTTTAGCATGACTAACTCAGGAGATGTTTGAAGTTAAAACATATCAATTTAATTTTGGCATGCTTGCAAAAACTCTGATCCCATAAGCTTCAGCAGTAACAGGTTCTATTAAATTGGCTTAGCACATCCGTCTATGTAGCATCAAATGCTTAATAACTGCACCAGTGTCTAAGTTGGATATGTAGGTTCAAATCTAGATAAGGATTTTGCTTTTGAAAATTTGATGCTTTCATCGGACTATGCAACTTTAATAAGTGCACCAGTCTCTAAAGGGCGCATTTCTTACACGTGTTATGCGGTATGCGAATGCGACAAAAAATCGAAACGCCTTGAAACCTATGAGCTACATTCCTTACACGTGGTATGCGAATGCGAATGCGTTTTTCCGATCGGTCCATGTAGCAATCGGTGCGGCATGCGGTATGCGGCACGCAGGGTGCGAATAGAAACCTGAGTCTGATGCGTCCATTAGTTTAACACTAGGAGAGGCGACTGAGCATTATGGAACGGCCTAGAGGGGTGCCGTGTACATAGTGATTAGTGTATGCTTATAAGGGGGAAGGAGGCGGGAAGGTGAGAAAGCCGTGAGGGGAAGAGAGAGGAGGGGAGAAAGACGAGGGGAGGATGGCAGGGAGGTGAGAAAGCAGTGAGGGGAAGAGAGAGGAGGGGAGAAAGCCGAGGGAAAGCTACCGCGTGTAAGGAGTCATGCCATTCGCATACCGCATGCCGCATACCGCGTGTAAGGAATGCCCGCTTAAGTGCAATATGCAGGATCAAATCTAGGTCGGTGTTTTGGTTTCGAAAATGTGTTGCTTTCATCGGACTTTGAGCTTGAACATAAGGGTTTTGATTTTTTTTTAGTAACAACGTATATATGGAGTCCAATCAGCTTGTCACACAGAAAACAGTATACCCACTTCATAGCACTGCTCTACCTGGATACCGTTCTACTGGCACCCTTGGTATATATCCCACTCAGTCACATTATCTTGACACTGAGCTAATAAATAATTCCTCTGTTATAATAATGGCAAGCATCGGGCGAGGTATTGATCAGCAAGTATTAACTTGTGAAAACTCTGGGGATAGACCCTGTGACCTCACCCATGTGATGCGGCCACTCTAGCTCGATAGTCCATCACTGCCCGGTCAGGAAAGTGGTGGTGGTGGTAGTGGTGGCGGCGGTGGTGGTGGTGGTGGTGGTAGTGGTGGTGGCTGCGGTGGTGGTGGTGATGTGGGTGTGGGTGTGGGTGGGGGTTATATTGACAAAAATAAGCAGAATCCATAACGGATGACTTCTCTCTGTAACTATTTCATTTCGTTTGTTCTTTTTTTCTACTTGTAAAATAAGACAGTTCGCAGCCATATTGATGTCAACATATTTAATACCGAGGTGTGTGTGTGTGAGGGGAGGGGGGGGGGGGGGTAGTGAAATAAGGAGAAAGAAAAAAAAAACCGACAGCATATATCATATACAATTTAAGCAATACTTTTCCCGGAGGACAAAAATACTACTTGCCTTTAATCAAGACAAGAATAAAAAAAAGTTGATTCTGTTTGTTTTAATGCCGCTACACTCAATTAATCATTAAACAAATATACAGCAAAACCTCTCTAAATCGACCCACCATGGGATCGCCTTGAATGGTCCATTTAGGGAGGTGGTCGGGTTAGGGAGTTTTTGTTATCGTTACCATGGTATTTGTATGGGTGTCATTTGCGGTCGATATAGCCGAGTGGTCGATCTGTGGATGTGGTTAATTAGAGAGGTCTTACTGTGTGTGCGTATTGTGTGTGTATATATCTATATGTATTTTGAAGTGACAGCTGGAAGACCGTTAAGTCGGTCCCAGGAAAGGGGAAGCAGAGAGTGCCCGTACAGGGGGGGGGGGGGGGGGGGCGAGGGGGGCCTGCTGAGAATAAGGGGTGTTGGGAAGCGAGAGGTGCTTAGAAGGAGCACCGAAACATTAGGGACTATTCTTTATATATATTCACATAATAAATTACATAGCACATATATATAAATAAATGAGAAAAAAAGTATACATAAACACAGCGGGGACAATGCGTGTTCACCGTCATTGCTGACCTTTCCCACTGACCTTGCCCTGCCTGTTTGACCTTTGGCGCTGACCCTGCTCTAATGGAGGTCAGCGCTGTGTGGTCGTGTGAGGGCTGACCGCTAGGTGGCGTGTGCTCTTGCGGTTGAGATCTGAAGCCAAATGGGAAGACAATATTTGGACAGTGATATCATAGGCCCACTGTAGGGCAGTAGAAGCGCCGGGTTGTACTAGGTACTAGTAGGGTGTGTGTGTGTTGTGTGCGTGTGCAGTGGGGTGGGGGGTGGGGGGGGTCACTAATGGACTCTACACCGGAAGTTGTCAGAATCAAGGTCAATAGAAGCAACTTTACCGTGTACCTGAAAATGGATGCCATAAGCAGTGATAAGGGCAGTTCACTGACCGGCTCGATTTGTGTTTCATGAGTAAATAAGTGATGGGGTTTTACGTCCGACCAACATGTGAGGTCATATCGGGATGGCCTGTGACAGTGTGACTGACACTGAAGGCTCTATCTATCTACTTGGCCATGTTGTCCAATTTTAAAGGAGACACTTAGCAGATATACAGGGATGAAAGATCTCCGCGATTTCGTGGATTTCCACGATTTTTTTCATATTGACTGATTAATGCTAAACAAAATGCTAAGAAATCAGGAATTATATGACACCGATTGGTTAGTTCAAATCGCGTTCTTATATGACCTTAGATGTTGCGAGAACATAAACCCAAATAAAGTGTTAGGTATGGGCGGTAATACATTCACAACAAGGATAGTTGAAATCTGACTTCCGGCATTCTTCTGCGATTCCCCGACACTGCTAATCCTGTCGGGGGAAATCCGCGTTTTCGCAGAAATTCACCGTCAGTGTAATAACCAAGGCTTGATTTCCGCGATTTTTGCCAGACACCACTTTCATTGCTGGATATAACACTATATGTGTATATGTATTAATAAATAACTGCAATTATGTGAATTTAAAAAAAAGTATTTTATTTACAGTAATGAAAATTAATTAAGAGTTAGCCACATATGTCCAGTGGAGGAAAGCCACCAGTGTGGCGCCACCAGTTAGTTTGGTATGCATGAAGTACATACTATTAGAATATGGAAATCAACTAACTATCAACTTCCACAATTCATATATGTATAATATATTATATATCACACATGTATTATACTTTTTAAAAAAACAACCACCAACTGGTTATTATAAAATGATGTGATATTATCAAGAACCAGTGTGGCCCTCGCAAGGATCGACATCGGCGCCAACTAACGTTTTCTCAGGGTAACTTCAGCTATTTCCGTTTCCTGTAGTTCGGCCACTGCGTGGAGAGGAGGCACTTCCTGTGCTGGGAATTAGTGTATTCCGGCTGAGGAAGATGAACATTCAAATGAGCAGCTGTGAGCATCTGCTTACTTCTGATGCCTCCGGACCCCGCTGTATATTATTGAAAGGAATCCCATAATCCTCTTGCTGATTTGATGCCAGTTGCCACTTTCGAGTAGGATTCCCCGGTAGCATTTGATAGGCCATATTGAATTTCCCATACTGTGTTATTCATATGTGCTTATAGTGCATTATGTATATATATATATATATAAAATATATTTATATATATATATATATATAATATATATATATATATATTAATATATATATATATTATATATATATATATATATATATATTTATCCATCATCTATACCCAGGTAAGATTCGTCTAACTAATCTATAATATATATAAATATAAAAAAATATATATTTATGTATAATATATATATATAATATATATATATATAATATATACTCAGTATATGCTACAGTACAATAAGGAGATAAGACAAGGAAGTGGGTTGAGATGATATATTCGCGGCACTGGTAGGGGTTGGGGGTGGTGGCGCCACCTGTCCCCAGCGTGAAAATGGTTACCTATAAAGTAGTACACAACATATGAGTGATCAATATAGGGAATCTTCCCTTCTGCACCTTTATACTTGCATAAGTGTTATACATCAAATATATATATGAGAGTGTCTCAAAAGGTGCGGACCAGACGGGATGGCCGAATGAGTTAGAGCGTCCGTCTCCCGTGCTGGTAGATCGTGGGGTCGTGGGTTCGAGTCCCGGTCGAGTCAAACCAATGACTTTAAAATTGATACTTGTCGCTTCCTAGCCAGGCGCTCGGCATTATTAGGATAGGGCAAGGACTGGTGTGCTCAGTGTCAGGATAATGTGACTGAGTGGATACCAGGTCATGGTGCCGGCGGCCTGGTTTCCCAGTGGGACAGCACTATAAAGTCGCCATGAGTGCGCACTGTCACAAGTCGGTACCCGTCCTGATATGACCTTAGATGTTGCTAGGACGTAAAACAACAACAAACAAACAAAAGGTGCTAAGCAATATGGGACAAAACTTTGTCCATTGTAACGATCAACATACTATCTACTTATGTATTTGCTCAGGATAAACTGATTTGTTTTTACATGGTGTTTCATAATCCCAATAGAATATATATTGATTTGAAGCAAATGACTTTGTGTTTTCAGTGTAACCGTTTCTGTGCTGTTTTGTGTCAATGGACAAAAGAACGAAGAGTTAGCACCTTCTTTTGAGACAGGCTCATATATGCTGTTATTTATATCCACATAATATATATAAATAAAGACTAGTCTCTAATGTTTTTCGGTGTCCCTGTCCAGGCACCTCTCGGTTCCTAACACCCCCCCCCCCCTTATTCTCTGCAGGCCCCTCTGTAACCAGGCACTTTCCGCTCCCCCCCCCCCCTCCTGGGAATCGCCTCCAATGGTCTGTCGCCACTCACTTCACAATTATTTAATGTATTTAAAGGACAACAACAATGAATTGGAACGAGTCTGACACTGTGGTTGGCCCTAGAGACCTACCGTTACATTTGATTAAAGCAAAATCTGTAGCGAAATGGACGATGGAGGGGACAACCTACCAGAACCTGGCGTACAGCCTGGCATTAGCCTGCTCTGAAGCAGACTTGCTGCATGCCAGGTCCCTCCACTGCCCCCAAGCACCGAACAACAAAAGTATGTAGCAGAATAGAACCCAACATAAGTAATTACAAACTATTACTTAGAAGGAGTATTACATAATTATTAATATACAATAATTAACAAAGTCTCCAAAATGAAGCACTCAAAATTTGCTTACAAACAACTAAAATGTATCCGACCATTGACCTACACTACCAAAACAAAAATGACAATGCTACAAATACGTAGGGAATTGTACCTACTAAAACTAACGTTCACCTATGCACAAAATCCTAAATATGCTACGATACCAAGCGTAAAAACGACAAGATAAAACCAAGCACCGACTATAAACGAGTCGTGCGAAATTGGCCTGTTTTGATCGCAGTGATGTTTCCATGGCTTCTAAAGCATGGAACGGGCAAACAATTTCAGTCAGAAACACACAAAATTAAATAAACTACAGTCCTCACCTACAAAATCAATACAATTGCTACAATTACAAAAACAGATGAAGGAAGAGACTTGGCTGCATGACCATCTGCACTTGCCTGACACCAAATCAATGTCAAACTCCAATTCCCCCTGATCTCAAAGTCTAAGATACACAAAACAAGGTCACTGAATGAGTAGTCATGGCTGTCGGGCCTCACAAGGAAATTAGTGAATGATTCCCTCAAGTTTGAAGTCAAACTCCACTAACTATGAATTTCACCAACATAAAACTACAATAAAGGGGTTAGAGGTAACAAAGGCTGCGAGGTCGTCTGATGTAGTATGTGCACAGTCACAACTGTCATTCAAGATCTAACTCCTACCAATTCTTCAAATGACCTCATACACTAACATAACTACTAACAGCTAAGATGACAAAGGCTATTCCCAAATAGAGACTATTGCTGTTCAGCGATGAAAACAAGCTGCAATGTGACTTACTCGTTATGGACAGGGTAAAAAAACCATCACACACACAAAATAAAATAATTGTGCATAATATGTTATACAATACATACATACACATACATACATATTTACATGCATCGATATGAAAGTACAAATGTATAATATATCCGTACAAGTGGGGAGGTGGCCACTGTGGTAGATGGCATCCCTGGTCCCGGTCAATGTGGCTGGAACAGCAGGGGCGCCAGTTCCGGCTAGTGAAGACTCATGAAACCAAATTAGGCAGCACCCTTCCATTGGTATAATATATGCATATTAAAATATACAACACATACATAAAGATACGATTCTACATACAGTTACCGGCCCTGATAATACCTTAGATGTTGCCAGGAAGTAAAACTCCAACAACCAACCAACATACAGATATGCATATATGAAATAGTCTGAGTGGGGTGGGCGGAGTGATTTAAATTAGGCCGAAGCACTCTGCCCACTCACGCGGATTAATAAATATTATTATGAACCACGTCTAAATTTGTGTCTTTCACATATAATTGTACATATCCAGAACTATTTTGCGTATGGTACTAGTGCCATTCAGCCAAGCAGAATATGTATATATAAATATATATATATGTGATGTATGACACATTATACAAGTATAAATGCAAGGGTAACATGTACAGCCTATATTTCCTCTGTGCGCATTGGTGGAGTTCCCCCCCCCCCCCTCCCCCCCTCCCAGCTGTCGGGTAGATTGCCGGGCGGCCACCCCCCCTCACATCACACGGGAGGAAATTATTTCGATATATATCCGCTTTATAATGAATTATAGGAGTATAAACAAAGGACAGACCACCACAGTTATCCCTTCGCTGAGCAATTTGCACGTTGGCTCAGTGAAGTTCCTGATCTCATCGCTGGCGCCCTCAGCGCATGGCCAAACTCCAGCATATACCATCACTGTGGGTTGGATTAAAGTTCACTCAGTGGGCTATGTATTATATCTCCTACCAGAAGATATAAACTTCTCTTCAACCAGCTGCGCCTCCTTGTTGTCTCTGTTATGCATGACAACTGTTTATATGCATACATTGGGCGCTAATCCTCACCTCATCACTCAACCGGGTGGGGTGGCCGAATGGCTAGAGCACAGGCCTCGCATGGGGAGTTCGCGAGTTCGGTTCCTGGTCGAGTCAAACCAATGACTTAAAAATTTATACTTGTCACTTCCTAGCGTGGTGCTCGGCATTATTAGGATATGGCAAGGACTGGTTAGCTCGGTGTCAGGATAATGTGACTTAGTGGGATATCGGGTCATGGTGCCGGCGGCCTGATTTCCCAGTGGGGCAGCACTATAAAATCACCATGAGTGCATACTGTCACAAGTCGGTACCCGTCCTGATATGACCTTAAATGTTGCTAGGATGTAAAACAACAACAAACGAACAAACCTCATCACTCGTGTCTGGTTGAGACAACTGTGTATCGCGGAAGGCGGTGATACTACATACTAAGAATCGCCTGCTTTGTAGGGCCTCGTTATGGGGAGGAGATGGGTGGTGTGCTGCTAGAGTTCAAAGACTCCAGGACATACAGGTGGTCTGCAGGGACACAAATAAACCAAAAATCAACCAGATATGCCATAGACTGTTGTTGTTTGATGGAGTTTTATGATCCTGCAACATCTTAAAGGTCATATCATGATGGCTACCGACATGTGACAGTGCACACTCGGGGTGACTTTATAGTGCTGCCAGTACCATGATTGGATATCCGACACAGTCACATTATCCTGACATTGAGCCAACCAGTCCTTGCCCTATCCTAATAATGCTGAATGCCTGGCTAGGAAGTGACAAGTATACAATTTTAAGTGATCAGTCTCACTCGTCACTCTACAAGGGTTTGAACCTGTGCATTCAAATCCCACAATCTACCAAAATGGGAGATGGACGCTCAACTCATTCAGCCAACGACATTCTAAGTGTATACACCGGAAATGTAGCTGGTATTCTGCCTTATGGTACTAGAATGGAAAAATCCCAATCAATCAATCAATCAGTGAACCCCTTTCAGTATGGGAGAGCTATGCGCTGTGAACATCTACTCTAGTGACTGTACATAAACAGTATAGAACACTCACCTCTGGCTTGGATACTGATACAACATGGCCGCCAACTGAGTTAAACCTCGTTCCCGGTAAAGGAGAATATAATTATATATATTATATTTATATATATATATATTATATATATATATATTTTATATATATATATAATATGTCTCACTGAGCCCACTGAGCATGATCTAGTGATCGTGCTTTGTCTCCTAATCAAAAGAGGCACCTGAGAGCCAATATCATATTTCACTGTCTCCATGTACATTATTAACATCGCTAGGTAACATCATACCAGGATAGTGACACTGCCTCCTCCCTATCTCACTCCAAACCCCCAACCCCAACCCCAACCCCATCCCCATCCCCAACCCCATCCCCATATCAATCCCCAACCCCTTCTCTATCCCCATATCCAACCCTAACCCCATTCCCATCCCTATCCCCATCCTCATCCCCATTCCTATTCCCATCCTCATTCCCAGCCCCAGCCCTACCCCCATCCCCATCCCCAACCCCATCCCCATCGCCACCCCATCACCCCACCACCTACCCAGAATCTGTCATTATTAGGCAGCATACCAGCTTATTTTCCGGTACATGCACTCAGAATGTCATCTATGATATGTTATTTGTGTTTAACAGCCTGCCTTGGGTTGGGGGTTGCAGGGGTGGGGGGTGGGGTGATGTGATGGGGGAGGTGTGATGGCTGTCGAATGTCTCCATATGGGGATAAATTACTACTGAGCCGAAAGGTGTGCGTGTGTAATGTAGTGATACGCTACTGCAAAATGACCGGTGTCTGTCAGGTCTACCGGGCAGGATGGCAGAATCGGTAAGAGTGTCAGCTGGCTTCTCATGTGGGAGGTCGTCGGTTCGAACCCCGACCGAGTCAAACCAGTGACTTACCAAATTTATACTTGTCGCTACCTATCATGGTGCTTTGTTTTAATAGGATAGGGGAAGGATTGGTTGGTGCCATGGCTGAGTGTCTATTTGGTCATGGTGCTGGTAGCTTGGTCTCCCAGTGAGGCAGTACTATTACTACTATAAATTCACCATGAGGGTGCACTGTCATAAGTCCTGATATGACCTTAGATGTTGCTGGCATGTAAAACTCCAACAAACAAACGACCGAGTGCTAAGCAAGGTAGTGCCTATCATCCATTTTGAAAGTTTTTCTTTGAACTCAGTCGGGGATTGAACCCACGACCTCCTGCACCGGAAGCGAACGGTCTACTCTTTCAGCCATCCAGTTGTCCAGTTGCAATGAATTACTTAATAAATGTTATTTAGATATCACTTGCCTTATTATATACATATTATTTATTTTTAAACACCAGAGAAAATCTAATGTCTTTATTTTTGTTTTATATATTGTAGAATGGACTGTGGTGCAGTTGGTTTGGATACAACATATTAGGCTTATGCCTGACATGTGTCACGTGTTGCTGTTGAAATGGTAAGTCTGCCTTTCACTTTCATTTTATTTGTCATAAACCAATTATATTTCTATAGTAGCTACAAACACCATTGGCCATGGGGGCATCAATATATAATATAAGTTGCATAGTCCGATGGTTTGACATTTCTGCCAAATATTGTGACAAATGTACTACTACTAGGTTGATAATTATAATCTAGCGATGTATCGTACTTTACTTTAGATGGCTAACTTTTGAGGTATTTGAAGTAAGTACATACCGCATTAATTTTGGCATGCACATAGAAATATTGGCCTTCAGTATTAAAGCGGCTGTCACACATCACCGGATTGGGGGAAATGGACATAAACTGAACAAAGTCCGGTTTGTATCCGTTCAAGTTTTGAACATGCACAAAACTAGGAACGGATGCTGCCGGATTGACATCTACGGTTCTTGTCCGGTTTGAGTTTGTTTCGTCCATTGGCTATCCGTTTCATGTCCGTTTCATGTCCGTTCTTAGACCCGATATCGCAACACTTTGACACATTTTAATACATTTAGATACTTATCACGCCCGAATGCCACCGGACTAGACAATTCTGTCCATTGCTGAATCCGGTCAAGTGTAAGAGGCACTTAACAGACTATTAAATTGACTTTGTATTCTCTTCTATGCAACAGTATTTAAGTTAGATATGTAAGATCAAATCTAGTTAAGATTTATACTGCCTATCACGGATAAGTCTGAATAGATTTGTTTCCCCCATTAGACAGCTTGTCGATAGAAAGCCCGAGCCTACACTTTTACCGACCCAAGGGATTTTTAACCTCCCACACCACATAGACATGGTATGAGAGCAACCGGCCTTTGATGACAGTGTAAGTTATACACAGCAGTGGAAATCCAAATTGGCAGAGCTGGGGGCACAGGGAATCGAACCACCAATCTTCAGATTAGGAATCTGACCTCTCTGCCACCAATTTTAGTTCAGAAAATTTGATACTTTCATCAGACTATGCAGCTTTCATTCATAAGAGACATCCAATAAGCACAATTATTTTACTTAATCACCTGACATCTCTCCGCCAATAGGATTGGAGTTAATTGGGTCATTCTCACAGTTTAGGTAAACGTTATGTTCCTGCGTGCATGATTTCAAATCAATGGCACAATGGCTAAAATAATCAGGCCTTAAAGATGTCTCATTCTTTATCCTTATTTCCCTGCCCACTCTCCCTCAATCTCACCTATAAAGTGAGTGAGCGCAATTTGAGTTGATTAAGCAGGTACAATTCCAATCACGTACAATTCCAATCACGTACAATTGGTCTTCCTCATTCCCTGCTCCTTGTCCTATCCTAGTAATGCCAAACGCCTGGCCAGGTAGCGACAAGTATTCTTTTTTAAGTTATTGCTTTGACTCAGTTAGGGTTCGAACTCAAGGCTTTGAAATCCCTTGACCTACCAAAACGAAAGGCGGACGCTCAACTTGGCAGTGGAAATCCTCTAATATAAGACCTTTCTCACAGACTGTTCGCTATCAAAGTGGGCTTCTCCCACGACATTAGTTCCAGCCACTGCCGTCAGGAGGCTGCGGGTTGGTGGTGCAAATCGTCTAGACCGCCGACTTCGGGTGTACTCGGCCCACTCAGCTATTAGTGCTGACCATAGGATCTTAATACAGGTGAACGGCAAACCTAACCAGCCGCTGTATGCCCTATCCACTGCAGAGCCACCCATTACATGGCAGGGGCCGAGTGTGTGATGTGTATACAATGCTCCATCTGGCAATGGAAAGTATAAGATTAAGACCTTTCCCACACTGTCCTTTACACAGTTCACAGTGGGTTTCTCCCTATGACATTAGTTCCAGCCACTGCCGTCAGGAGGCGGCAGGTTGGTGGTGAAAATCGTCTAGACCGCCGACTTCCGGTGTTCTCGGCCCGCCCAGATATTAATGTCGACTATAGGACCTCAATGCAGGTGAAAGGTAACCCTAACCAGCCGCTGTATGCCCTATCCACTGTGGGGTCGCCCATTACACGGCAGGGGCTGGGTTGTGAGGTGTGTATACAAAGCTCCATCTGGTACGGATTAGGCACAACAATGGCGGGCACCGGTCGGTGGGGGGAGGGGGAGGTGGAGAGGAGGGCACGTTGTTTGATCAATTCACCCATCCCCATCCTTCTCTCCCCTCAACATGGATCAACTCTGCCTCCTTAATGAGACATGCACTGATGAATGCATCAAACCCTTAAACTGCATCAATGACATAGCAATTTGATACGTGTTGCTTCCTAGCCAGGCGCTCGCCATTATTAGGATAAGGCAAGGACTGGTTGGCTCAGTGTCAGGATAATGTGACTGCATGGAATATCCGGTCGTGTTGCTGGTGGCCTGGTCTCTCAGTAGGGCCATACTATAAAGTCTCCATGAGTGGGCACTGTCACAAGTCGGTACCCGTCCTGATACTCCCTATTTGTCGTGTTAGTGAGGGGTTGCCCTTCTTGATAAAATCCCCCAGTGGAGTGTTAGTATGTGGTGCCCCTTGCTTGGTAGAAACCACCAGTGGTGTGTTTGTGCATGGTTCCCCCTGCTTGGTTGAAGCCCCTGTTGGCATGTTAGTACATGGTGCCCCCTGCTTGGTAGAATCCCCTGTTGGCGTGTTAGTACATGGTGCCCCCTGCTTGGTAGAAGCCCCTGATGGTGAGTTAATATGTGGTGCCCCTGCTTGGTAGAAGCCCCCTGTGGCATGTTAGTACATGGTGCCCCCTGCTTGGTTGAAGCCCATGTTGGCATGTTAGTACATGGTGCCCCCTGCTTGTTAGGAGCCCCTGTTGGCGTGTTAGTACATGGTGCCCCCTGCTTGGTAGAAGCCCCTAATGGCGTGTTAGTACGTGGGACCCCTGCTTGGTGAAATCTGGTGGCATGTTACTACATGGTGCCCCTACTTGGTGAAAGCTCCTGATGGCGTGTTAGTTCATGGTGTCCCCCACTTGGTAGAAGCCCCCGATGGCATGTTGTGATATGATTCTCCCTATTTGGTGAAAGTCTCTGTTGAGGCATGTTAGTATGTGGTGCCCCTGCTTGGTAGAAGACCCTGATGGTGTGTTATTACATGGTGCTCTGCTTGGAAAAAGTCCCCGGTGGCGTGTTAGTGTGTGGTGCCCCTACTTGGTAGAAGCACCTGATGGCATGTTGCATTTGGTGAAAGTCTCTGTTGAGGTGTTAGTGAGGGGTTCCCCTTCTTGGTAGAAGCCCCTGATGGCATGTTAGTATGCGGTGCCCCTGCTTGGTAGAAGCCCTGATGTCGTGTTGGTATGTGGTGCCCCTGCTTGGTAGAATCCCTGATGGCGTGTTGGTAAATTCGTTCCCCTGCTTGGTAGAAACCCCTGATGGTATGTTAGTATCTGGTGCCCCTGCTTGGTAGAAGCCCTGATGGTGTGTTGGTATGTGGTGCCCCTGCTTGGTAGAAGCCCTTGATGGCATGTTAGTATGTTGTGCCCCTGCTTGGTAGAAGCCCTGATGGCATGTTGGTATGTCGTGCCCCTGCTTGGTAGAAACCCCTGATGGTATGTTAGTATGTGGTGCCCCTGCTTGGTAGAAGCCCTGAGGGCGTGTTGGTATGTGGTGCCCCTGCTTGGTATAAGGCCCTGATGGTGTGTTAGTACCTGGTGCCCCTGCTTGGTAGAAGACGCTGATGCCATATGATGCTCCCTATTTGGTGAAAATCTCTGTTGAGGTATTAGTGAGGGGTTCCCCTGCTTGGTACTTGGTAGAAGCCCCTGGTGTGGCGGTGCAGAGCGCAAACTGGTGTGAAGCGTCGGGCATTAGTCGCTCTGGTCGGCGACATCAAAGACGGGCGCGGGGTTGGGGAACATTGCCAGGCTTCCCTCGTGTTCTCCCCGCCACACGCCTCGCCTCTACCCGCTAACCCCTCCTCTTGTCCCCGCCCCCGTCCCCTGCCCGTTCACCTTCCCGGCCCCTTCCCGTCCCCTCTCCGTACACGTCCTCATCCCCATCCCGTTCCCTCCCGTCTCGTACTCTATCTTGCCTTCTCCCCCCTCTCCTCTCCCCCCTCTCCTCTCCCCCTTCCCTCTCCTCTCCTCCTCTCATCCCCTCTCTCCATCCCCTCTCTCCATCCCCTCCCCATCCCCTCTTTCCACCCCCTTTCTCCATCTTCTTTCTCTTCTCTCCTCCCCTTCCCTCTACTCCCTTCTCCTTTCCCATTTTCATCACCCCCCACGCCAATATTATCGCATGCCAATGACCTTCATTCGCTACTGGTTCATCTGCTGAGCGTCCTGTTTCACTCCCTGCTCACACCGCTGAGTGTCCTGTCTCACTCCCTGCTCACACCGCTGAGTGTCCTATCTCACTCCCTGCTCACACCGCTGAGCGTCCTGTCTCACTCCCTGCTTACACCGCTGAGCGTCCTCTCTCACTTCCTGCTCACACCGCTGAGCGTCCTGTCTCACTTCCTGCTCACACCGCTGAGCGTCCTGTCTCACTTCCTGCTCACACCGCTGAGCGTCCTCTCTAACTTCCTGCTCACACCGCTGAGCATCCTGTCTCACTTCCTGCTCACACCGCTGAGCGTCCTGTCTCACTTCCTGCTCACACCGCTGAGCATCCTGTCTCACTTCCTGCTCACACCGGGCCTGGGGACCAGCGACACGTCAGCTGTACCAATACTGTCCAATAGCGGTCGGGGAGCTGGTTGCCAGGCGCGACAGGGTGCTATATATCAGTTACAGCCGGGTCGTGACTGAGCTGACAGGTGTATGCGGGTCTCTGTAATGGAGCTGTTGCCATGCTAGTTTTGGAGCAGCTCGGTGAATTGCTCACCGCCCCCTGACTGTTTAAAAATATTTATACATCAGTATAATTCATTATGCGAATATAAAAAATGAATATTATTTCTCCTCATTTACTCCATGGTTACTACTGTCATTCGTAGCCGATACCTGAACTGGTGCTTCCAACACTGTCTCCTTATGCCTCAGTCGTACCCTCTGACCGCTTGTTTCCACTAGCTGTAGCGGATAACGAGATTGGTGCGTGGTCTATCTGGCAGGATCACCCAGTCATCTGCCTCAGTTGTACCCTCTGACCGCTTGTTTCCGCTAAGCTGTAGCGGATAACGAGATTGCTACATGGTGTATCTGACAGAATCTCTTGCCGCCTTCCCCAGTCGTACCCTCTGACCGCGTCTCTGATCGCCCTGCTCCATTTACTGAGCTGCTCAGGGAGTGGCTGTCTGAGCGTCTCCCAAGCTGCTACTTCTGGTGGGCAGGACGCATATATACCAGCAGACTTAATTAGAAGACGCAGCGGCACCCGCCGGCCGCCGGTCGCATCTCATCATCGAACGGCCATCCAGATTGGCAAAGAGAAACTCGGGTGGTGATGGTGATCACAGTGACGCTTCTTCTCAGCAGTTAGTTGGCGACAAGGATGGTAATAATGGTGGCGATTATGAGGGTGGTGATGAGGAGAAGGGGAATGATGGTGATGATGATGATGATGATTTATTATGGTAATGGTGGTGATGATTATGATGACATTGGTGATGATGAGGAGAAGGGGGATGATGATGGTAATGGTGGTGATGACATTGGTGGTGAGGAGGAGAAGGCGGATGATGGTGGTGGTGGTAATAGTGATGGTGATTATGATGATGATGGTAAATTTTAGGAAAGTGATGAGGAAGAGGAGGAAATGGGGGATGATGATAAGGTGGTAATGGTGTGATGAGGATGCTACTGATGGTGGTGATGATAATTATGATAATTATGATGATAAAAAACATCATATTATCCGGAGTAGCAGACCCCCTTAAAGTGATCATCGAAATTGTCAAAGAAAATTAATAACAAGGGGGGGGGGGGTGATAATGGTGGTCATGGTGTTGGTGAGGATAGTGATGTTGATGATGATCAGAAGGAGCAGCAGGGGGATAATGATGACCCCCGCCACCCCACACAAAAACACACACTCACAAACATACATAAAACAACAAAAAAACGAGGGTAAAAACTAACAGAAACAAATTCGTTGTAATACAAAGATAAACAAACATAAAGCGTGAAAAGGAATTACGGATTATATGGCCTTAGTTGTTGATGGGGCTGAAATCACCATCACTCGCTCGCTCACTCACTCACTCACTCACTCACTCTCTCAGTTGCTAGCCCACTCAGGCACTCGCACACTCACTCAATCGCACACTCACTCAATCGCTCACTCATCCATTCTCTCACTCACTCACCCATTATCGCTCACTCACTCATTCACCCATTATCGCTCACTCACTCACTCACTCACTTAGACCCGTAGACAATTCCCTTCATGTATATAAATTTGGTGGTGGCCGTCTCTTAGGCGACCCCGACGAGGTGTGTTACGGGGCAGACTTGTTAAGTCGGCACACTTCCCTTAGATGGCTTTAGTTTACAAAGACCCTGAAGACATTAAAGTATCGCGGTGAGAATTGATTGTCTTCATGAAGCAAAGCGCCCCCTCGTGAGTCGTGAGGTGGAACAAGTCTGACTGTAGTGTCATTGGGAGTTTGGAGACCCATCCTGCACTTGTTTGGCTTATGGACGTTAGAGTTTTAAATATTGTACGACATGTTGCAGCCAGTATGCCTTTGGAAATTATTGTATTGCATTGTATTGCATTGTATTATATTGTATTACATTGTATTACATTTTATTACATCGTATTGCATTGTATTGCATTGTATTGTATTAATTGTATTATATTATATTACATTGTATTACATTGTATCACATTGTTTTGTATTGCATTGTATTATATTGTAGTACAATATATTGCACTGTAATACATTGTATTGTATTACATTGCATTGCATTACATTGTACTACCTTTATTGTGTCGCATTGTATTGTATAACATTGCATTGTATTACATTGTATTGTAATACATTGTAACACCTTGCCTCCAATGGACTGATTTACTGCACTAGGAGACTTTGTGTCAGGAGTGACTCGAGGCTAGATGATAGGTGGCGCGCTGATTGGTTGTCATTGAATCCGTCAGATGGCGGCACTGCTGTCTACACATTATGTGTGTGGTTTATCCTCCTTTTTGTCGTCACATTCCTTCATTAAGCCGGGGGAAATTTATGCACTTTGTCAGTATTTGTTTTACTTTGGGATGGCAGCATAAGTTGGGTCTCTGTCTCCCGTTTTGCTAGATCATGGGATTCAAACTCGTGGGTTCAAACGCTGGTTGAGCCAAACGAATGACTTAAAAATGCATACTTGTTGCCACCTAGCCTGGCGCTCAGCGTCACTAGGATAGGGCAAGGAGCAGTGGAATGAAGAAGACCAATTGTCTGCAGTTGAACTTTGTCCTGCTTAATCAATTAATGTAAACAAATGAAAAAAATTAATATGAACGTTGTCTCTCGAAGAGAACGTGCTAGTCGGTGGTTTGGTGCTAGGTACAGACGAGGAACCTGCTTGGAGAGTTTCTGCTCCGCTCGGAGAGTGAAACACACTCTGGGCAACTAACTGTCCGATTAGTGACTAATACTCAGTGAATCAACATCAGTCGATTTAACCAAACAAAAACAGCCCCAGTTCTCATAGAAAATCCTGATTTAATACTCCAAACATTTGTCAGAAGAGTAGAACCATGGAAGAAAAAATAGATAACGTTGTTGATTTTATGAGAGAATTAAGTTGAATTTAAATAACAGCAAGAGCATACTTTTAGGGTCGGTTAATTTTGATTATATTATTTATTTATTTTCTGGGTGAAAGGTAGCATAATATATTATTATTGTAATTGTCATTTATATTCTCATTGTTATTGTTGTCATTATTATTTAGTGATATTTATTATATATTAATATTGAGTATTATTTAACATTACTAATTGTATTATTTAATATTATGTATTATTTATTAGTATTCTTTAGGAGTATGTTTTATTGTTTATTTAGCATTGTTTACTATTATCTATTATTAATTATTAGTATTTTCTAGTATTATGTATGTGTATTATTATGTATTAGTATTTATTAGTATGTTGTTATTATTTTGTCCATGTATCATTATGTATTATAATTTCTTAGTATTATGAACATATGTTATTATGTAGTGTAGTGGTCTGCACTGACCTCTCAGGCAAGTAACCACATAGACAGGTAGGTGTGGGTAGTGTGTTGATATCAGGGAGCCTAGGTGGTGTAATGGTTAGCACACTGGCCCGGAATGCAAAGAGATGTGGGTTCGAGTCCCGCTCTAGGCACAATATTTCCCATTTTCATAACCCCCACGACACTGGTTGCCGTGATCAGGATCCTGTACAAGCTTTGCGCTGTATTGTTGTTTCTTCAACCTACATGTGTATGTATGTGTAGTGCATTGCCTGTATGTATGTAATTGTAAGTATATAAAAGACTTACAATTCCAGGGGGACGAGTGTAGTGGTCTGCACTGACCTCTCAGGCAAGTAACCACATAGACAGGTAGGCGTGGGTAGTGTGTTGATATCAGGGAGCCTAGGTGGTGTAATGGTTAGCACACTGGCCCGGAATGCAAAGAGATGTGGGTTCGAGTCCCGCTCTAGGCACTATATTTCCCATTTTCATCACCCCCACGACAGTATTATTGTGCATTATTATTTATCAGTATTATTTAGTATTATGTATACATATTATTATTGTCATTTATTGGTATTATTCAGTATTTATGTTATTATTCACTCTTTCCACTGTGAGTTGTTGATGAATCCACATATTGTCGCTTCTCACCTTCCCCATGGTTAATTAGAACATGGCCGCTGGGGTATCACTAGTAAGGCAGTATCGTTATTGGATATTTTTAGTGATATTATCATTACAAAAAACTAAATTAATGATTTCAAAATGAAAGAAAATATAATTAAAATGCTGTCCTTACTCTGAGAAAGCACGCAGATCTCGCAGACATAAAACCGCCAGAAGCCAACCAATCCACGACTCTGGGCTCCTAATCGGTGCTTAAGACTGACCTACTGAGGTTGGCATAAATAAGTCAAATGGCGACTTAGATCAAAAAGAGTGGACAAGTGTGTAAGAAGCGACACTGCTATTGGCTCTTGGCGCGCACTGTAATGTCTGCCGGTCTGGACTGCTGGCCTTGCTCCTCCTTGATAATGTCTGAAAAGAGTTCCAGGAGGGGGAGCCCGCCAGCATTTCACTTTCTACTCTTACTCTGTCCGTGTCTTTGGCTCGCCTGCTGGTCACCATAGAGCAAAGAGACACGGTCCTTTGACTCAACTCCCCTCATTTCTCTGTCCTATACCATACCCTTTTTTTTCTCCTGGGCTTACTTCTCCCCCTGATCAAGGAAGTTGTTTGCTTGGGTTGGGCCCTGCACCTTATCATTTCTCTCGCTTTGTTCTTGTTGCTGGAACCTGCTGGACACACCTTTACCCGTCACCTCCTGAATCCTTGCTGCTGTTACTGGATATGAGTGCTCTGCTACCGCCAGACCGGAGTGATTCAGGGCCGCCCCAATGATTCGTCGTTTTGAATGTTGTAAGGACATCCCCAGCTTCTAGAACTGTCCCACCTGGGGCCGTATGCAGGAGTCAGTGTTAGCGAAGCAAAACGGTGTTTGGAGGGAATTCCGGTTTAGCGGCGAAAAAATGGTATGCACGAGTCAGTGTTAGGCCTAACACCAAAGGCTTAACCGGTGTTACCTTACCCCTAAAAAATATCAGGTTTAGCGAATTTATTAGGCCCAAATCTATTCAATGCGACCATATTTAACAGAATTAGATACGCAATAAGTGAAATTTATTCAAATTAACCCTAAATTCGAACCTTCCTTAAGGCTACCGCCGCATTGGCGGCGATATTACTAGTTATATTTTCGAATCGACGAACGTAATGTAAACAAATCGCCGCCGCCGCTGCGTTCCATACTGGCGGCGGCGGCGATTTGTTTACTTTACGCTCGTCGATTCGAAAATATAACTATTAATATCGCCGCCAATACGGCGGTAACCTTAATAATGCTTCGGATTTAGGGTTAAATTGATCAAATTTCACTTATTGCGTATGTAATTCTGTTAAATATGATCGCATTCAGTAGATTTGAGCCTAATATCTGGCTACAAACGCAGAGGGATTTCCCAAATCTATAAATAATTTCACGTTTAGCTAAAATGTTAGTGTTACGCGCTCCTGCATACCACTTGACACAGTTCCTGACATCGGCGATAGCTAATCGGTAATAGGCTGTAACACCAAACCCCGCTAACACTGACTCCTGCATACGGGCCCAGAAGTTTAATCTTCAACCAAAGATTGGACCGATTTATTGGGGCCTTTCTATATTGCTGCCGTTTTGCAGCTGGTAA
Source organism: Branchipolynoe longqiensis (assembly GCA_030323885.1). NCBI lineage: Eukaryota > Metazoa > Annelida > Polychaeta > Phyllodocida > Polynoidae > Branchipolynoe > Branchipolynoe longqiensis. The sequence continues at coordinate 77,442,718 of CM059196.1, forward strand.
CAGTCGTAAGGTTACAAACTCCCCTAAAGGCTAAGCACTCTCACCGTCTCAGACACGGCTTACTAGTCAATAGGTCCGGTAGTGGCCGCCGTTTTGGAAGATATTGCCTGGCCCGATATGGGAAATGTCTGCATTAAAATAGCACACTTTGATGACATGTATTTAGTCACATTTCTTTTCAAATATGTATGTAAATTGTTGCAATACACTACCTTAATTCGAAGCAACTTTTATCTGAAAGGGTTAACTATCGAGATATTTGAAAAGAAGATATGCAAAATTAATTGTTTGGTGTGCGTGCATAAGTGTAGTGAATTGAACTCATCCCAGGTTAAATGTTAACAAAAAAACACACTGCAAAATGTGGGTTTGACGAGACAGAATTAAGTACTCGCTCCCTGTGTGACTATTTTTGTGTGAGTAACAACTGTTCACACTGAATCTAGTCTAACGTTAGTTTTGGGGGGTTTTATATCCTGGCAACATCTATGGTCATTTCAGGACGGTTACCGACTTGTGACAGTGACAACGTGCACTGATGGTGACTTTATTTTCTGACCCACTGGGCGATCAGGTCGCCGCCACCATGACCTGATATCCCACTCAGTCACATTATCCTGAAACAGCTAACCAGTCCTTTCCCTATCCTAGTCGTATCAAGCGTGAGGCTAGGTAGTGACAAGTAACAATTCTGTAAGTCATTGGTTTGACTCGGCCATGATTCGAACTCCTGACCTTCCGTACGGGAAGCATGCACTCTACCGATTCGGCCATCGCGTCTGGTTCCAATCTAAAGAGGAGAGGCATTAGTTGTGACGCCGGTTGCCAGTTTGTTCTGACAGACTTTCAATTAGTTGGTTGTTGGAGTTTATGGCCTTGCAACATTTAAAGTCATTTCAGGACAGGTGGTGACTTGCAAAAGTGCATACTCATGGCGACTTTATAGTGGTGCCCCACTGGGAAATCAAGTCGCCAGCACCATGACCCAATATCCCACTCAGTCACATTATCCCTACACTGAGCTAAGCAGTCCTTGCCCTATCCTATTAATGCTGAGTGGCAGAATAAGAAACAAAAAGTGTCAATTTGACAAGTTATTGGTTTGACTCGACCGGGAATCAAACTTCCGATCTACCTGCTCTCCCGATTCATCCATCGCGTCCAGTGGCTTACATGGTGTTTTTTTTTTTACATTAGTTGTTTGAGGAAATTTCAATCGTGGATGATTGGTCTTCCTCATTCCACTGCTCCTTGCCCTATCCTAATAATGCTGAGCGCCTGGCTAGGAAGCGACACATATACATTTTTAAGTCATTCGTTTGACTAGACCAGGGTTTGAACCCACAATCTACCAGCATGGGAGACGGACACTCTAACTCATTCGGCTATCCCGTCTGTTCACGTTGTCTACAGATATGTATAGAAGTGTGTATTTGTCCAAACCGATTATTAATCATTCATCGATCGGTTTGTTGAAGCTGATGAGCGATTAGGGAGATGCACCCGAATCCCATCACTAGGTCTAGTTGACGTTCACAAAGAGATTGCCACGTTGTCGTTGAAGTCTACTTAAAATGACAGACACATTGCATATTGCTATATTTTCTTCTTTTCTTTTCATTTCAAAATAAATTCCCCATCCCCCTTATTTATAGTCAGTAGCACCGCCCCCCCCCCCCTCTCGTGGTTGGCGGACTTTGGTGTGTGGGGGGTGGAAGGAGGTGGTGCGGCATACAAATGTGTTACGTGGGTGATTGGGTGGGGGGAAGAGGGAAGGCAGTGGGGGAGAGGAGGAGAGCGAGAGGGGCAGGGAGGGGGAGAGGAGAGAGGGGCAGGGAAGGGATAACCAGTCTGAAGCACCAGTGCAACTGTATGGTGCTGTTAGTCAGGAGACATATGAAGTGTCCTTACATGTACCGGAAGTCACATGATCCTGTCACCGGAAGTAAGCATATCGCGCCACCTCCGGACATGCACCTCGTTTCGGTGTCTACTCGCAGATGGGTTTTTCCCCAGATGTTTTTTTTTCATGATTAACAATTTTTTTTGTATATGTTTTTAACAAGGTAGCAGTGCACTTAGGGTGGGTGGGAGCGCGAAGAAATGGGGGGGGGGGATGCGGGCTGGTAGAGGGGTGTGTGTGAGAGTGATGCTGGTGGGAGTGTGGGGGTAGTGGGAGGCGGAATATGCCTCGGCCTCTGCAAGTGCAATGTGCATTCACGCCGTGTTCATCTTGTACCATAATCATCCTCGAATACATCAGGCCTCAAATCGTAGATCGGGAAATGACTGATTATTGTTCATAAATAAGCAAGTAGGGTCATTTGACTAATGATGTGATATCCAGTGGATTTAAAAAATAAATGTTGAAAAAGACCATTATGGCAGTATTAAATGAGTGATGTCATTGCCCTTGGAACACAATGAACCGTAGTTAGCTGAATGTGCAATATCGCCAGCGTTGCTATGGTTACTAGTACTTAAACTATAAAAAGAAAAACAATTAAGCTCTGTGTTAAGGTGATCTCATTTGTAACTTCAGTTAAATCGTAACATTGTTTGTACACAATAAAGTGGCTTCATAATTCAGGAACGATCTGAGTATGTTATCTGGCATGAAACTCTATTGGATCCCCTTTATCATAAGTGATTACTGTACATTTATTAAAGCTGCATAGTCCGATGAAAACATCAAATTTTCAAAACCAAAACAATTATCTAGATTTTCTTTTATGTATCTAATTTTGATATTGGCATATTTATCAAATATTTGTCGCCACATAAAAGGGAATACTAAGGCGATTTAATAGAACATGTTACTGCAGAAACCTATGGTGTCAGTTTTTTGGCATGCTTGCCAACATTAATTTTGCACTTTCACACTTTAAATATCTAAAAGGTTAGCCATTTAAAATCAAAGTTACTTCAAACTAAAGTAAGGTAGATTATAATGATCGACCTAATGTAGGCTATTTATCTCAGAAAATGACAAAAACTCAAAATTATCGGACTATGCAACTTTAATAATCAACATTACTAGCTGGGTGAGTGGATTTTGTACCCTCAATCAATCAATCAATAGTTCCATCCTCTAGTCGAGGGTTGGATGCAATGGTTCTCCACTTGTCCCGATGGTGTGCTGTTCTGATAGACTGAATAATTCAAGCCTGTCCACTGTGAAATATTTGTAAACCATGATGTTCTTGGTCTCCCTCTCCCTCTGCTGCCATTCACCTTCCCTTCCAACAATGTACGGTATATTGAACTCTGACGAATGATGTGGCCAGAATAAATAAGTTTCTTTGTCTGTATAGTGGCAAACAAGCTTTTCTTAGTTTTAATTTTTCTAGGAACTTCTTTGTTGGTGATCTTCTTTGTCCATGATATTTTCATCATCCTTCGATAAGTCCACATCTCAAATGTACCCTAAATTTGTAGCCTACAAAATCTAAAAGCATGTATGCATTGGTACCGACCTGTAACTGTATGTACTCATTGCAGTGTTATAGTGCTGCCACTACTGGGTGGATTTCTTGCTACCTACACCATTGTAAAAATATACAGATTTTCGGTTCGGATTCATATATTCGCAAAGAACATTATTATTCTCGCGCGATGGAGTGGGGACCATGGTTATGTAACAGAGTAGCAATGGGTGCCCCACTCGCTTTGTGACATAAGCGCCTATGTGGAAATGTGATAACACATAGCGACCGAGATTGTGATGTGATGTTCATAGTCATACTTAAGAGACAGTTAATAATTATTGAAATGTTCCCTTTGTGCACCAGAAAGAGTGCCATTGAAGGAGAGGAGCATTGATATATGTTTGTTGTAACTGTCTGCAACTACCTGTTACAACGGGACTGATGGACAAGCACACCCATCCATCCTGCATACATTATGGAAACCACCTGTAGCTGGGGTTGAATGAGAGCTGCCCCCTATTAGGACATCGCCCACCCAGGCTGTAGAGGGTGTCTCATTGGCTGGCTGTGTGAGCCCAGTCACCTGCAGTCCTCATACCTGACACACAGACCCCACATGAAGGACTCTGGGGAAAGCACTCTTGGAGAGGACTCCACTTTCTACACTCGAACTAGCAGCATCTATTCCAAAGACACTGAGCTGTGTGCAACAATCATTGGACTCCAGTTCAATGTGTTGGAGGCACTGATTCTTATATACACCAGCAAGAGTCATGAGGATCTGTGTGGGCAGTTGGTAAGGAGTGAGGGTGATAGGTCGGCAGTAGGTGAACAGGAGTTGATGCCAATAAAGCACAACCTCTTCACTGTCAATCTTGCGCGACGTGTCTTCCTTTCTTCTTTATGAGTTGTTTAGAGTAATTACAGGCGGGGACTGACAGACAGTTGTCAGAACACACCTGTGGAGCATAGTAATGTTTGGGGTTCAGACGGCCGAGTCCCAACATATTACACCATGACCCAATACCTCACTCAGTCACATATTTGCACTGAGCAACCAGTCCTTGTCCCATTCTGGGTAATGCCGAGCACCAGGATAGGTTGTCGGTTTAATATTGAAGTGACCAGTGCAATGGCTGGGATCATGGATATCGTGATAGTGTTGTGTGTTGCACTCACCTCCCCAGGTAAGAGACCAGACGGGATGGCCGAATGAGTTGAGCGTCCATTTCCCGATTTGGTAGATCGTGGGGTTCGAACCCTGGCCGAGTCAAACCAATGACTTAAAAATTGATACTTGTCACTTAGCCAGGTCCTCAGGATTGTTCGGGTAGGACAAGGACTGGTTGGCTTGTAACAATAATGTGACTGAGTGGGATATCAGGTCATGGTGCTGGCTGCCTGATCTCCTAGTGGGGCAGAAGTCACCTTAGATGTTTCCAGGATGTAAAACACCAACAACCAGCCAACTATAAGTCATTGGTTTTCCTCGGCTGGGATTCGAACTCCCGACCTTACACACAGGAAGCCTGCGCTCTACCGATTCAGCCGTCGCGTCCGAATCGGAGGTATAATCAAATAAAGCAAGAAAAAGTTGTAGATTAAAAAAATTGTTTGTACATGGCATTGGTCCGCTGATATCCAGGGGGCGCTGCAGACAGGTACAACTGTACTAATGTCGTATTAAACTAAGACTCCATATACGTGGTATGCGAATGCGACAAAAAAAATGAAAAGCACATAAATGCACAATGGTGATTCCATATGTGTGAATGCGAATCCGAATGTGGCAAGTGGATAGCTACATGGATCGATCGATTGAGCTGCGAAGGCGAATGCGAATGCTGCTCCATTTCCCATAGAGAAACCAGCAACTTTGACTTTCCTTCACAAATTTGTGGCAAGAAAGACAGGAAATTGCATGGGTATTTCATTCCGCGTATGTGGAAGCTGAGCTTTATTCGGGCTGAACAACAACCGTAGAACGCCCACGTACCCGTCTCTTCTGAGGGGATATGTCGGGAGGTTGGCAAATGAAATTCCATTCGACTCTCTGGCCTGTGCAGTAATCAGATTTCTACACCAATCAGGATGCGAGAATTGTCACTTTTCACTAAGCTACGACAAACAGGGTTTCAGGAAGCTCAAATATATATATATATATTTTACCTCGGTATACAGCCTCAGGCTAGCCTCAGGCTAGGGAGAAGGAAGCACGTAAGGTACCAGCAATTAGCATATACAACTCACGACTGGATTACGTGTCGTTGGGTTGCTCCGGCAAATTTAGTCTACATACAAGCTAATACGCAGTAAGTATCATAAAAACTGTGGTTAGCTTAATTATGATGCATTAGAGCATCATTATGGAAAGTTTAGACTTTCTTTGGTCCATTTTGGACGAGTTATTTGGTTATAAAAAACCAAGGATAGAATTCCTTCTCGAAGGATTGAAACCGGTCATTAGCGGTTCTGTCAACACCCGAGTCACCGTGTGACTATGGGTAGAGATGTGGGCTCCGCCCCATCTCATGTGGAAATTCTCTCGTACTCTAATAGAGAGTAATGTTGGAGATGCTCCTGGGTTTCTTTTATAGACTCCCCAACAAAACTTTTTCAGGCGTTTCTCCGAGTTTCGTAGCATTTTCTCCAACTTGTTGACGTAGTAGTCACAGGTGGGAGAAGTGTGCGTAACAGAGGGATGGGCGGGCCGATACACTGGTCCCGACCCCGCGTAAGGTTTGGGCTTGACCCACAACCCACGCACAAATTTAGCTTATTACGCCTGTGTTATAACGGTATAAACACGTTCTCTAACACCAATAGATGTCCAAATGAGTTTGAAACAACCATATTGTGACATATATATATACCGGTGTCGTGGTATAAAACCCCGGCCCGATCGCAGCCCCTGCCGTGGCTTCTGCGCATGCGCATAGTTTGTAAACAAGCGCAGATCGGCTGCAGAACGAATACACACTGCCAGTGTCTATTAAAGATTAATAGAAATGCACAACCCTAACCGTATAAATTTAATATAATCTATCCGTCGAATATGTTTTCTATATGTGTACCAAGCAGCTTGTTTCTAAGTGGTGTAGCTTTAGAGATATTTCACTTTTTCTGTATGAAGATTGCACTGACACTCAGAATATCCCAACTTTCACTATTATCTCTGTTTTTAATACTTTCAGCATAAATTGCTCTTAGGTTACATTAAATACTTCAGATCTTCCTCTTCAATCGCGCATTAAGATATTTTTAATCGATCCACTGAAAGCTTTTAAATTTATTTTACAAAAATAAATGCTTAGTCAACTGTCTTCACGGCAGGGGCTGCGATCGGGCCGGGGTTTTATACCATGACACCGGCCGAGTGGCGGGGACGAGGAGTACGACTCCTCACCCGTGTTGTCGGCAGAGCCTGCGACACAGCCCGGGGCGCATATTCTCTCCGAGGAGGACATAGTGCCTGATGGTGCCGCGCCTCAAAATTTGGAGACGCGGTTTGCGGCGATGGAGAGTCACATAATGGCTCTCAAACCACCGGTGTCTAGTAAACGGCGAATGCCGAGTGTGCAAGAAGAGTCTTCTCTGGAGGATTTCTCTGACACAGACTCAGCAATGGAGCTTAGGGCTCCTCCTCCTTCTCCTAAACGGAGAAAGAAGAAACAGATTGTTTCTTCAGGTGATGAGTTCACCAAGGAGAGGGGGAAGACTGGACTTCGCAAAAAGCGCAAGACCAAGTCCAAGAAGAAGAAGAAGAAGAGGAAAGTTTCTTCTTCTTCTGACTCGTCCACGGATTCCACGTCCACGGAATCGGACTCAGACACACAATATGAAGGTGTCTATGCTGCCATTGGGGGCAAAGTGGCTAAGAAAGTCGAGAAGCCAAGGGCTAAGCGGGTGAAAACCACTACGCTTATGCGGGAGAACATTAATGGCCATTTCCGCACGTTTAAGCCGGTGGAGATTATTTCTAAGTTATCAGATGAGTTAACAGGCATTAAAGGTGTTCCCAACTCCATCATTAAGGAGATGGATCGAGATGTCAATATGACGGAGGACCGTAAGAGATTTGAGGGTGTGTTGCACATAGTGCATAAGCGGTGCTTGGTACCCTAACAGCTATTGCTCCTGTAGCAAACAGAATGCAACGAGAAAACAAGTTCTCATCTTTGGCTAAGACGATGGACAAAGGTATTGCATTGTTGGCGGCGGCAGGTAATTACCTGTCGTATCGAAGATATGAAAATGTTTTCAAGTCAGTTTGCACAGATGCTGGCAAAGAAGTGGCTCGCTCAAAGAAGGTTACTGATAATGATGGGAAAGAGTTTACGCTCTTTCTTGCTCCAGAACCGATTAAAGGGAAACCTTTAGATAACACCAAAATGTTTGGCGGTCAACTACAATACCTCTATAAAGAGGTAGAAACTGCAGCCAAGAGTGGCAAAAACATGGATGGTAAGAAGAAACAGGAAACTCATCGTTTCAAAAGGTCACGAGGGATTTTCGTCCACGGCGGTTCACCAGGGGAACCAGACCGGGTTCAAACTTTGGTCAAGCTTTTCGGGGCCGGGGCGCTCGCTCAGGCTGGACCGACAACACTGCACGGCCACTAGGCCGAGGTGTCAACTCGCCGAGACCCTTCCCCAGGGGCAGGTCCAAGTAGAGGTTCAAACACAAACGTTACAAGTCCTTCCAGCCTCTAAAACCACACAAACTGTAAGCAACTTTGTGGCTGGTAATATTAATAATCATATTTCTGAGTGGCACAAAATTACTAGTGACCAAGAAATTTTACAAATAGTTAGGGGTGTTCATATTCCCTTCACACAAATTCCGGTACAAGGCAGGATACCTTTTCCTTATAACATTGAACCGGTTGAACGAGAGGCACTAACTAAACAGGTACAAAAATTCTTTGAGAAAGGAATTATACAAAAAGTGACATACTGTTCAGGAGAGTTTATTTCAAACATCTTCTCGAGACAAAAGCCTAATGGTGAGGTTCGAATGATCCTGGATTTAACAATCCTTAATAAAATGGTTGAATATCGACATTTTAAAATGTTCTCGCTAGATACAGCACGCGATCTGATTACGCCAGATGCGTGGATGGCTAGTGTTGATTTACAAGATGCATATTATACGCTTCCCATAAGAGAAAAAGACCGGAAATTTCTTCGGTTTCTTTGGGATAACCAACTCTATGAGTTTACTTGCATGCCTAATGGTTTAGCTTGTGCCCCTCGTTTATTCACTAAACTGCTTTAACCTGTTTTTTCAGTAATGGCGCGGAAGGGTCATATAATGTTTCCATACATAGATGATTCCTTTATTATTGCATCAACACAAATTGATTGTGAGAATGCAGTGTTCGATTTATGTGCATTACTTACTAAATTGGGGTTTTATGTACATCCACAAAAGTAAGTCTTTAAACCAACAAAACAACTCAAATGTTTAGGGTTTATTTTGGATACACAGTCTCTTACAGTGTCGATAACAGAACAAAAACTAATTAAGTTTATGAATACAGCGACCCAGCTTATTAAGTTACCAAAACCTAAAATTTGACAGGTCGCAGTCCTTATTGGGATAATGATATCGTATGCACCCGCTATTCTATACGGGAAGGCCCATATTAAATCTCTAGAAATAGATAAAAAATTTAGCGCTAACACGAACTAAAGGGAATTTTGAGCGAAAGATGTTTATTTCGCAAGAAGGGCTACAGGATATTGCATGGTGGATGCAACACATAGCAAGTTCACCAAATCCAATCCGCATGGCGGAACCTAATACGGTAATTACTACGGATGCTTCGTTAGAAGGTTGGGGAGCTCATCGAGATGGGGTCACAACAGGAGGTAGATGGCTTGATGATGAAAAATCAGACCATATTAATGCGCTAGAATTGCGTGCTATTTATCTGGGCTTATGTAGTTTAGTAAAGATAAATAAATCACAAGTTAGAATACTAACTGATAATACTACTGCCATGGCATATATTCGTAACATGGGTGGAACCAAATCAAAGCCTTGCAATCAGTTGTCTAAACGGATTTGGAACTGGGCACAGGCTCAACAAGTCTGGCTGACTGTAGCGCATATTCCAGGGTCACAAAATACACTTGCAGACCATAAAAGTAGAAATTTCCATGACCATTTAGAATGGTCTCTCTCTACACCTTTGTTTAACTTCATTTGTGAAAAATGGGGTACACCTAAAGTTGATTTGTTTGCATCACGAAATTATAACAAATTACCTTGTTATGGTTCTTGGCATCCTGAACCGGAGGCTTGGAAAGTAGATGCATTTGCTATTATCTGGGAAAATAATTATTTTTATATTTTCCCACCGTTTAGCATTATCAGCCGAGTTGTCAGGAAAAGCGGTTTGGAAAGGACACATGCGATACTGGTGGTGCCCGATTGGGACACGCAACCTTGGCTGCCAGCAGTTTCACAACTGGCAAAAGAACATATACGATTCCCAAGAAAACTCGGGAATCTGACACACCACGGACCGCTAGTGGTTCACGGCGACATGTCAACGACGCCCCTATTGGCATTCCTTTTCTAAGGAAACAGCTGCAGCAATTTGGATTGGACAAAATTACTGAGAATAGGATAGTATCTGATGCCTGGAGGCCAGGAACTGTCAAAATGTACACAACCTATTTAAAGAAATGGGGTGTACATTGTTTGTTAATGAAAGTTAAGCCAACAAATCCAACAATTTCACAGGTAGCTCGTTTTCTTCGTTCTCTAGAGGATGAGGGACTATCCTTTGGGTCGATTAATGCGGCAAGATGTGCGTTATCAATCATATTACCGAGAATTGATGGTGAAACAGTTGGAAAACATTATGTTCTTGGATATTTACTTCGTTCAATTTATCAGAGGAATCTTCCAAAACCAAAGTATAGTCGGTTTTGGGATGTGTCTGTAGTATTTAAGTTGTTTCAGGCTTGGCCTCACAACTCGTGGTTAGATTTAAAACAATTAGGTTTTAAGGTCGCGGTCCTGTTATTTATTAGTAACCGGACACAGAGGACAGACGATTTGTGCTTTATCCTTAACTGGCTAAGAAATAGACAAGAAACAAGCTACGTTTGATTTAGCACAATGGCTTAAATCGAACACGTTAGGTGACCCTTTATCTACGGTTCACTTAGACTGTTTGCCGAGTGATCGGAAATTATGTGTTGTGTCAGCCATACGGGCTTATATATCTAAGACAAAGGATTTACGTGCATCACAACAACTATTAGTGAGCTTTATAAGGCCACATAAAGCAATTTCACGAGACACCCTTGCCAGATGGACAAGTACGGTGTTGAAATTGGCTGGAGTGGATACGAGCAAATACTCATCCCACTCAACTAGAGGTGCCATGGTCTCCAAGGCACGGTTGCTAGGTGTTTCTGTGAAAAGAATACTAGCGCATGCAGGCTGGAAGACGGCTAAGTCGTTTGCCAAACATTACAACAAGCGACTAGAAAAGCCTACCGGCATTGCAAAGCGCCTGCTCGCCAACTAACAAGAATAGGTGAGAACAAAAACGTTGAATATTATATAAGAATGGATGATATTAAGGATAAAAATGAATTATGTAAAGGTCTCCCTAGCCTGAAGCTAGCCTGAGGCTGTATACCGAGGTAAAATAGTATAGTTATACGAATCTTACCTGGGTATAGATGATGGATAACTGTTGTTTTCCCGAGGTATAAGCCTCGGGTAGACGTGGGCTAGGGCCCACCCACCACGCCCTGCCACGTCTATCCCGTTGGTGTACCGTTACGGGAAAATCATAGTATCCATTGTATTGAAAGTTCATTTTTATCCTGAATAAGT
>CM059196.1:77454506-77472593 GCA_030323885.1 Branchipolynoe longqiensis
AGTAGGTTAAAATTGCTGGTACCTCACGTGCTTCCTTCTCCCTAGCCCACATCGGTAATGAACAAACAACAGTTATCCATCATCTATACCAAGGTAAGACTCGTATAACTATTATTATATATATATATATATATTTAAATGAGTAAATAAGTATATACATAAAGAATTGAAGCTATTCACAGGGTTTCAGGAAGGTCAAATAAATATAATGATATATATATATATATAAACTATATATATAAATATATATATATAATAAATATATAAATAAATATATAAATATATATATAATAACTATATAAATAAATATATATATATTATAACTATATAAATAACTATATAGATAGGATAATCACTTATCAATGTATAAAAAGGCGGAGCGGCTCATCTCTGATCATTGTGTGAATTATTACTGCCCAGTAAATTATTCGCCTGTGCAACGAAAATTAAGGTGGTTTATCTGCCTACTCTTACCTTATGTCACAGGTGAAGAGTGAAATTTCTCCCTCCTAAGTGGCTGCCAAATTGCACCAATTGTGTACTACTTGTAAGAAAATTTCTCCATGGGAGGGGTGGTGGCCCCCCCTCACTACACCCCCCCCCTACTCGGCCTTTGGCCGAGTTTTGAGGCATATGCCCACAATCAGCTAATTTGTTTTACTTCTCTGCTCGTGTCTGATAACTATATAAATAAGTATATATATATTATAACTATATAAAAAAATAATATGTAAATAAATATATAATATAATAAATATATATATATTATAACTATATAAAAAACGATATAAATAAATATGTATATATAACAATGAAGCTATTCACATCATTTCGAACCTCTATATCATCAGCAACAGCATTGTTTTTGCTTGTTTTAATATTATTATTACAAGGTTCCCACAGGTTCTTTACAAGTCTTAAATTGATTAGTCAATTTTTAAGGCATTGAAAAGTCTTAAATAGGGTGACTTTTCTGTAAAAGGTATTTAAAATGTCGTAATTTGGATTTAGCGACTATAATATTTGTTCAAGATGTTATACCAGCTATTTTCACAGATCACAGATCACAGATCACTGGCCAGCGAAGTGATCTTCCACATAGAGATCCATAGATTGCATCACCTCACTCTTTTCTGTTAATATTTAATTAAATATGTGAGTTACATTTGCCCCGAAAATAGGTCTTAAGTTGTATGGAAACTGGTATTAAAAAGTCTTAACAAGGTCTTAGATATGAAGGAACCACGCATTATTATTGCCATTTTATCATCATCGTTATTATTATTATTATTATTATATAAGATAATCGTGATGAATTGATCTGGAATATATTGCACGTAGCAAACTCCCAAAATTAATATTTGACAGTGAGATAAAGTCATAGTACATTGTATACAACTCTTTTATCGCATTGTATAGCCCTTAGTGTGCTGATATGCTGTTAAGCATTTATTCATTCATTCATTCTTTTATCGCGGAAACATTCTTGTTGTTGTGGCATTTGTAAGATTAAACAGGTGAAATTTCAACCGCCGACAATTTGCCTTTCTCATTCCATTGATTGTTGTTGTATCCCAGTAATGCCAAGTGCCTGGTCAGGTATGGGCTAGTGCCAATGTTTATGTCATTGTTTTGACTTGGCCCTCTGCGTTCAATCATGAGGCTAACCTGGAAGGACAAAGTGACAAATAAGGAAATACTCAAACGGATGGGGCTGCCCTCTATGGAAGTTCTTCTGATCAAAAAGAATCTCCGGTGGACTGGACAGACACCTCATGAGGATGTCATCAGACAGGCTACCAAAGCAGATCCTCTATTCGCAACTGTCTTCTGGTTACAGAAAGAGAGGGCGCCCTCGTCTCCGGTTCAAGGATACCATCAAGAGAAACCTGAAGCTGAGAGACATTAAGACCGACTCATGGACGTCACTCTCACAGCAGAGAGCTAAATGGAGAGCGGCAGTCAAGTAATGAAAGCAGTCTTTGTCGCATCGCGACCGACATCATGATGATTATGATGAGTGTTCACCCCCGTGGTTGGAAATCCCACGATTTGCCAAGCTGGGAAGTGGGTGCTCAATAGACGATATTCACAACACATGCAACGCCTAGTGCCCTCAAATGAAACCACGGTTGTGGGCCGTTTTTTTGGGCTAGACCACAACTGCATTTGTTTACAGTGCAAAACGGTAAGAGCGTAGTCATCAAAACTCTATATATTTTTATCAACGTATCAATAGTCAGCATCTTTTCCAGATATAGATTGAGTATTATCCATATTCTCCTGGAAAAGCCAGTGATTGTTTATGTAGAGAAATCTGCTGTCTACTGTCTGCAACTGCGAACACAACCCCCCTGTCAACTCCCAGCACGGTAGGGCGAAAACGCACATAACTCAACATCTCCCAACAAAAGCAGCGCTTATTTTTTCATTGCAGCCATGGCACACAGGACGAGGAGGCATGAGTTGGGATAACATGGCTTTATTCCGGGCAGCCCCCGGGGGCATTACATGTGTGTTTTATGGTCAGCCGGGAATCTGAGAGCTGCAAGGAACAGTGTCATGTGGTGATAACAGTGAGGGAGATGGGAGTGTCATGAATGACGTGCGACATATGAGCAATGCGAGGTGAGGTGATGACATGCAACTCGCGGGTAGCAGTAGTTGGTAAATCTAATATCTTATGAAATAATAAGTTTATGGTGAATCAATTAATAAGTCATTAATTATGCTAATGACATTAATTCATGAGTAATAGCATTGTACCAGTGTTTATCCCATGGTGCGGGTGGGTGGGTGGGTAAAAAAGGAGGTGTGGTCAGTCCGGATGGTTGATGCGGAGTGAGCATGGTAGTGGTGAAGCTGGTGATTGTGAGGTGTCAGTGGGCTGTGATTGGCTGATGAGCCATGAGTGATGTGGGAGGGAAGGAGTGGTGAGGGAGCTGCCAGTGGGAGTCAGTGGCAGGTGGTGTGTATCGCCGCCGCCACCTGGGCGGGGAGGCGGGGGGGGGGGGGGGAAGAGAGGGCCTCGCAGCCCCGCGTGCCCTGCAATGACCCCGAATGAGCACTCACTCATTCATAACAATTAAATTTCCGAATCGGGGATTATAGACTGACCTGTGGGTTCAAACACCGCCTCAGCTGGTGTCCTACGTCTAATGTCTGCCATCCCGTCTGTTTTTGAGAGCTGTTGAACATTATATGAGAAAAAATGCTCACTTACCATGTAGGTTTCGTTCACTCGCTAAGTAAATACGTTACCCTTCTGCGAGGCTTTCAGAATCACGACACGCAACCTCAAATCTAGCTCTAACGCGCATGTGTGTGAATATCGTGTATTCACCTGGACTGGCCAGTTTGCTAATAAAAAGTCTCCGCTTCTAAAAATGTGTTTCTTTTCTTTAATGGAGTCTTGCAACTTTGGCATAATGTTCACTTAGGTTCAAAGTGGTACTGAGTGCCCATACTAAGTGGAGAGTTTTCATCATACTGTGGAGGAAGAAGCCATCCTTATTTGTTGATGCTTGCTGAGGCATTCAAATCGGTCACCAAGCACATTTGGAGTTACTATGGCAATGACACATTCCCAGAGCTGCTAACTCTCCCAATTTGGCAGATCTCCCAAAAATATAGTAAAATATCCCCAATCTCATTACCCGCTTTTAATTTGTAATCGCCTGCAAAAGGATCATTTTAGCTTGCTTTAAACGAATTAATTTACTCATTTTTTTCATCAAAATGCACGCGAATGCATGATTTTGTATCACTATTTTCAACCCCCTCCCCCCTTTAGCCACGCTATTTCTCCATGTTAGTGTTAACAATTTATGTATTAGGGAGATTTCCCTACTCACACTTTATTATCTACTTGGCACCTCTGCATTCCTGCAACCTCTTAACATGCTACCACAAAAGCTAGCGCGACTTAGGGCCCTGTGACGTAGACGGGGTCGTCAGGCGGAAGAATCTACAGTATTTGTCTAGTGAGAGGGCTTTTATATAAACACAGGTGAGCACTGGTTTGGAAGGTTTGACGCGTGGTGCGTGGTTCGGCAATACATAGAGCAGGCATATAGCACAAAGGAGTGTTTGTTTGTTGGGGTTTTACGTCCAAGCAACATCTATGGTCATATCAGGATGGGTATCGACTTATAATAGTGCACACTCATGGCGACTTTATAGTGCTGCTCCACTGGGAGAGCCGGCACCATGACTCAATATTCCACTCAGTCGATTATCCTGAGAAATCCAGTCCTTCCCCTATCCTAGTAATGCCGAGCGTCAGGCTAGGGAGCAAGAAGTATCAATTTTTTAACTCATTGGTTTGACTCGGCCGGGATTCGAACCCCCGACCTTCGGCACGGGAAGCATGTGCTCTAGCGATTGGGCAACTGCGTCCGGTAGCACGGAGGAAGTAGTAGGTACATAAATAAGATGCATAGGCAAGATATGTTAGCAAGACACTTGATAAGCCGTGCCCGAGAGTGCTGCCACCTAGTGTGCACAGTGAGCATCAGTATACATACAGAGGAGTTGAAAGATGCCTCAATTGCATATTACCAGGCCACGACTAATTTATTATTGCGGAACCTTTTGCAGTAGGTTCCTTACGCGGTAAGCGTGTCCTAACGTCATGCATGAATTGGCATAAATTGCTTTCCTCTCACTCACTCCCTCCCATCCCCTCCCTCCAGGTAGCTTTGGTCGTAATGCTCGCATTGCGGTTGATCCGAGGCGAGGGAGGACCCCCCCTCTCTCTCTCCTCCAGCCGTTGGCCGTTGCATAACAGCCCGCGCTTCCTTCCCTTAAAACCAGCCCCAAGGCCGCCTCAGGCCACTCGCCCTCCTGCCTCCAGACACTCCGCTCCTCCTTACACTTTTTTCCCCACCCACCATCCCTATACACCAACTCTCCATCATAGGGTTGAGGGCTCCTCGGATCCACCTCCCGGGCCCAAATAATAACATTGCTCAAATTGACATTGACACTTCAACCATGACACCTCATATCATGACGATGCCTCACATATGATACCCTATATATCCCTATACTCATGATTATCACTGCTTATTACATGTTGATGCCTATCTACCATTATATACCTATACTCATGCTTGATGTACTTATCCATTTGATGTACTTAAAATGCCATTTATCCACTCATGCCTCCTCGTTATCCATTTGATGTACTTAAAATGCCATTTATCCACTCATGCCTCCTCGTCCTTCCTTGCCGCGCATCGGAGTCACATCCGCTTTCTCTGGATCAAATTGCCACCCACTAAGCTACCTTCTATTCTCAACTGTCTTCTGGCTACAGAAAGAGAGGGCACCCCCGTCTCCGATTGAAAGATACCATCAAGAGAAACCTGAAGCTGAGAGACATTAAGACCGACTCATGGACAGAACTCTCACAGCAGAGAGCTAAATGGAGAGCGGCAGTCAAGTAATGAAAGCAGTCTTTGTCGCATCGCGACCGACAGCATGATGATGATGATGATGATGATGAAGCTACCCTGGAGTCATATAAATGCACTGCTAATATATTGTTTTCTCTCTCTCTCTTTCTCTTTCTCTCTTTTAAAATTTTTTTCTCTCTCTTTCTTTCTTTCTCTCTCTGGGTCAAATTGCCACACACAGTAAGCTAGCCCTGGAGTCATAAATGCACTGCTAATATATTGTTCTCTCGCCTCTCTCTATTTTACGTTTCTCTCATATTCGCTAGGTCAATTTGCCCATCCATTGCTAATTCAATTCCCTATATTGCGAATTCATTTTGCCTTTGCATTGCGAATTCATTTGGCTATGCTTCACTAATTCAATTTGCCCATCCATTGCTAATTCAATTCCCTATATTGCTAATTCATTTGGCTTATGCATTGTTAATTCATTTGGCTATGCTTTGCTAATTCAATTTGCCCATCCATTGCTAATTCAATTTCCTATATTGCTAATTCATTTTGCCTGTGCATTGCTAATTCATATCGCCTATTTATCGCTAAATCAATTTGCCCATCCATTGCTAATTCAATTTGCCCCAACCATTGCTAATTCATGTTGCCTATGCATCACTAATTCATGCAATTTTAAGCATTAAACAACGTATGGACTTAAGCCATTTAAAAGACTTAACATCCAGGGCTATGAGTGTAGTAGTCTGCACTGATCTCACAGGTAAGAAATCACATAGACAGACAGTTAAACATAGATAGGGTGATTGAATCAGGGAGCCTAGGTAGAGTACTGGTTAGCATACTAGCATCCGAATGGCAAGAAGTGTACGGTTCGAATCCTGCTCTTCATCACTCACGACACATGCTTGTAGTTATGTATGTATGTATGCATGTATGTATACATATGTATGTATGTATGTATGTATGTATGTATACATGCACACTTGTGTGTATCTGCGTGTGTATTGTTGTGTACGTGTGTATTGCGCATGTGCATGTCGGTGAAGGTGGCGGTGCTCTCCAAGCGGAACACGTCAGGTGTTGAACACGTGTAGGACATACGTCATATTAGCAAGTTATGCTTGGAGAGTAGTCGAGGCGACCCAGTTATGACAGCCGGCGTGCGTCATGTGGGCAATCTGTGCTTGGAGAGTGCAGGTGATCCGGTAAGGTCAGCTGGACGCCCTGACGTAGACGTTGCACTCGTATCCCGGATAAAAAGTCCAACAATGAATACAATCATATCTCTGACAAAATGGGTTAAAATATAAACGATGCATTTTTTCTTTTTAAGAAAAAATAATTGCCATTTAATAACTAACCGATGTGTTTTGTGTTCGCTTTCAGGTGAGTCAGTTTTCCTGATTTACGATACCAGTTCTGGGTATAGTTCACAAAGGTAGGTCTGTCGTCAGTTAGTATACAATCAGAGGCCGTATGCATGAAGAATTATTTATCGGCTCCAGTGTCTAAGGAACACGTTCGGGTTAGCTAACGCCGGTGTTGGGAAATGTGTCACGGGGTATGTACGGAGCCAAAGCATGGAGGCGTTAGCTAACCTAGCAGTTATTTATAGATTTGGGAAATCCCTCTGAGCCTCTTGCCGGCGAGCACCCCATATTTGACAATATCGCCGCCGATGTGGCGGCGGTGGCGTATTGTTTAGATTCGACAGTATGAATATCGCCGCCAATGTAGCGGCGGCGTTAATATCTCTTCGATTTCTTGTTTAATTTGGCCAAATTTCACTTTTTTTAAATGTTATTCTGTTGGTGGCGGCGGCGGCGATTTGTTTTTGTTCGACAGTATGAATATCGCCGCCGATGTAGAGGCGGCGTTAATATCGGTTCGATTTTAGGGTTGATTTGATCAAATTTCACTTTTTGAGTATGTAATTCTGTTAAATATGATAGCATTGAATAGATTTGGGCCTAATCAATACCTAACACTGCCCTTAAACCTGCTACAGAGTGGTGTTAGGGTACAGGACCTTAAACTCACGGTGTTTCTGTAACACCGGCCCATGCATACAGACTTTTCGCCTCTAAATTGGAAATCCCGCCCAAAACGCGTTTTGGCTCGCTAACATCGCGTCATGCATACAGGCCGTGGACTCTCCGGAAATAGTCTGACTGCACACTAATTGTGCACTGCCCCTAATTCCTTTTCGATGAAGACAGGATTTCAAGTTCACTTAATTGTTTTAATGTATGTTTTATTATTATTATTGTTATTATGATTGTTATTATTGTCATTATTATTGTTATTATTATTGTTATTGTTGTCATTATTATCATCATCATTATTATTAGATTTGGTGGTTGGCAGGGAAAATTTCAATCACGGACAATTGGTCTTCCTCAATCTGCTGCTCCTTGTCTGATCCTATTAACGTTGAGTACCAGGCTAGGTACCGACAAGTATAGATTTTTAAGTCATTGGTTTCACTCGGCCATGCTTGAACCCCTCCGGTTAGAATCTCCCAGCGTGCCTTTCGGGAAGCGGGTGCTCAACTCATTTGACCATCGGGGAAATTATATTATTCAAGATAGCTAAGCGATCACATTTGAGGATTTTTGCCAATTTCTTTGCTGATTTCCTATTATTTCAGTATTATATGGATCACTTTTCCTCATGTCAGTCAGCACTGTCAGATCAACCAGAAGTGAGTCTTCCTCCTTTTCCTTTGTTTTTGAGGCGACTCTCATTGCTGATATGACAACTGGCAAATCTACATGAATGAATGCCTTGCGAGTAAGAAGAGTTAGTTCTCTGTGGTTGGTTGACATCTAAGGTTATATCAAGACAGGTACCGACTTGTGACAGTGCGCACTCGTGGCAACTTTATAGTGCTTCTCCACTGGAAAATCAGGCCACTGGCACCATGACCCGATATCCCGCCCAGTCACATTATCCTGACACTGAGCTAACCAGTCCTTGCCCTATCCTATTAATGTCAAGTGCCAGACTAGGAAGCGACAAGTATCAATTTGATAAGTCATTGATTTGACTCGACCGGAAACCAAACTCACAAGGCCCGGGCTCTACCAATTTGACCACCGCGCCCGGTCAGTTCTCTGTGAAGGCTGAGCAGCATTTCTTTTTACCATTATACTAAATATTCAGATTTCTGAGATGGTAGTTTTAAGGGATGCTTAGGGTGTCTAAACTTTAATGAAAGTTGTATAATGAGTGGTGCACCAGTATTTAACTTGGACATGTAGGATCAAATCAAGGTGAGTGTTTTGGTTTCGCAAGTGTTATGCTTTTATCGGACGATGCAGTTTAAAAATGAATCAAAATACATTTTTTTAAAGGTTTGTGCACAATGACGATGCCGGTTCTGGGTATAGTTAACAAAGGTAGGTCTGTCATCACTTAGTGTACAATCTGGAATCTACTGAAAATAGTCTGACTGCACATGTGGCGTAGTTCATTTTCTGACACTTGGTGGCGCGTCGGTAGTAGTGGGCCTACACGGGCATTGACAATGTTTTGAGTTTACCGGTACGCGTAGTGCAAAACGTCGATTTTATTCAAGATCTATGGAAATCCAGAACCCTAACCGTATCAATTTAATATAATCTTTTTGGTAAACATGTTTTCTATATATATTCCAAACAGTTTGTTTCTAGGTGTTGTGGTTTTAGAGATATTTAACTTTTTCTGTACGAAGATTGCTCACGGCCATTGACAATGCATTGACTTTACCGGTACGCACAGTGCAAAACGTCTATTTTATTCAAAATTAATAGAAATACAGAACCCTAACCTTATGAATTTAATATAATCTATTCGTTGAATATGTTTTCTATATGTGTACCAAGCGGTTTGTCTCTAGCTGGTGTGGTTTTAGAGATATTTCACTTTTTCTGCATGAAGATTGCTCCCGGCCATTGACAATGCATTGACTTTACCTGTCCGCACAGTGCAAAACGTCTATTTTATTCAAAATTCATAGAAATACAGAACCCTAACCTTATGAATTTAATATAATCTATTCGTTGAATATGTTTTCTATATGTGTACCAAGCGGTTTGTCTCTAGCTGGTGTGGTTTTAAAGATATTTCACTTCTTGTGTATGTAGATTGCTCATAGCCATTGAGTTTACAGTGTGACAGTGTGCAGTTTAGGCCCACTAGATCAGTGGCGACGCGAACGGCAGGAATTTGAACTAAAAAGTCGGAGGTCCCCCATTGTGCACTTTTTTAAAGGTCTGTGCACAAGTCGCGACTTCTATTATTGCAACGCATTAGGTAGAGGATAGATAGTGCTACGCTGACTGTGATGGATGTGTGGTGGTTTTGTGTGGTGTGTCGCCGGAATGCAGCAGAGGCCTTCTAAACCAGACCAGCAGCCACCTGCTCCGTAACTTCTCGCAACTGCTCACAGCTGCTCACAAGTGCTCATTGCTGCTCACAACTTCTCGGAGTGACCAACTACTCGTCTAGATGGCCTTACTGCACTCGTTGGTGTATGTGTATGTGTGAGCATGGCTGTGTGTGAGTGTGTTATTCAGGGATCAAAGATCGCGATTCCCAGGATTTCCGCGATTAAAAAAATAATCACCGATTAACTATCAGTATCACAATATGCCAAGGATATATATGTATATTGAACAGCAATTGGTCAGTCAGAATCCAATTCTCATATGACCTTAGATGTTGCTAGGACAAAAAAAACCCACACAAACAGAAAGATGAGTGATTGCAAAGAGGGAGAGAGAAAAGCGAATTGGCAGCATGGGAAATGGTAAATATTGTACCATTACAGTACCTAGATTCCCTAATGCAATCACCCTTTCCACGCCTACCTGTATATATATATACCTCTCTCAAAAGGTGATAACTCTTAATTTTTGTTGTCCATTGTAACGATTGACACAAAACAGCACAGAAACGGTTACACTGAAAACACAAGGACATTTGCTTCAAATCAATATGTATTCTATTGGGATTATGAAACACCATGTAAAAAACAAATCAATTTATCCTGAGCAAAATGCATAAGCAGATAGTATGTTGATCGTTACAATGGACAAAGGTTTGTCCCATATTGCTTAGCACCTTTTGAGACAGTCTCATTATATACATAGCTCCTTGCCTGAGAGGTCAGTGCATATTTCTACAGTAAGTTGATTGCAGTCGAATTTACTAGAAAGCCTAGAGAGTATGTGTATTGGTTTCGACGCTCATCACGGAACAGCCAACATGTGGGGCTATTTGTTTGCAACACATCCCCTAACAGGGGATGCTGTCTATAGACTACATCACGGTTCCGACTGCGCATGCGCTGAAAACGGCCTTGGGAGCAAAGCAAAGGCGTACGGCCATTGAGTTTGCCAATACATGCATTGAAAAATGTCACTTTTATTCCAAATTAATAGAAATCCAAAGCCCTAACCTTATCAATTTAATATAATCGTTTTGTTAAGCATGTTTTCTATATGTGTTCCAAGCGGTTTGTCTCTAGGTGGTGTGGTTTTATCAATATTTTACTTTTTCTGTATGGAGATTGCTCACTGCCATTGCCAATGCATTGAGTACTCTGGCTATGGCTCTAACACTAGTCTGAGTGCCTAGATCTTTCTAAATCTAAATGCACATGGCATATGGTGTGCTGATTATATTGATGTAAATGCAATGCTGGATAAAAGATTAATATCTTAATTTATTATATATATTTTTTTAGTTAGTATTCTATGCTGAAACTAGCACATTTCATAGCTGCACCCAGTGTATTAGCATATGTGCCATGTGCTTTTGGGGGGTTTGTTTTGCTCTGACCCTTCCCACAATGCACCGCGCCGCTGGAACCGTGATGTAGTCTATTCACAGACTGAACAAACATGAGTCGCTTTATTTGATGAGATATGGCTTTCACAAGTTTGCTGGCGTCCATTTCAATAAAGGGTGGGCGTTGTTGTTGATATGGTCAGTCTCGCTTTCATTTAATACTTTCACTTTGAAGAACTCCCACTCCACCCCCTGCTTCCTCACTAAAGCCGCACACGCATGCGCTCACACAGTTTGAAATCTGCCCACACTTCCAACTTAAAACTCATGAGGGTTATTCTATGCCAGCCAAGCATGGGTGACAGTTGATTGATTGATTGATTGATTGGAATGTTATATCTTCTCAAAATTTAAGGTCACATCAATCAGTCACTATCTCCTCCCCCCCTCCGCTCTCCCCATCCCGATCCCACACTAAAGCCGCATGCGCATGCGCTCATATATCCGAACGCAGTTTGAAAACCACCCACACTTCCAACGTAAAACTCACCAGGGTTATTCTATGCCAGCCAAACATGGGTGACAGTTGAGTGATTGATCGATTGATTGATCGATTGGAATGTTATATCCTATCAAAATGTAAGGTCACGTCAAGGCAGATACTTACTTGTGGCAGTGTACATGTATGGTAGCTTTATAGTGTTGCCCCATTGGGATATTGGTTTGTGTTTTTTTTTTGTATGTAAATATATTTATTCATATGAATAGCTTTATCTTCAGCGCCATAGCACCGATCTTCTGTCGTAGTTTGATACACTTATGTACGCACATTTTTTTAATTTGATTTTAATACGATGATGATACCATTTTAATGATCATGTTACCTTAAAGCTGCATAGTCCGATGAAAACTAAAATTTTCCAAACCAAAACAATTATCTAGATCTGATTCTACATATCCAACTTAGATACTGATGCACTTATTAAACATTTGTTGTCACATATGAGGCGATACTGAGTCAATTATTCGAACCTGTTACTGCAGAAGCCTATGGTGTTAGAGTTTTGGCAAGCTTGCCAAAATTAATTTAGCATGTTTCCATTTCACATATCTCAAAAGTTAGCGATTTAAAATAAAAGTTACTTCAAACTAAAGGAAGGTAGATTATAATGAACAACCTAATATATTTATATCTCAGAAAATGAGAGAAACTCAAAACCATCGGACTATGCGACTTTAAGTATGATGATATAAGTTACAATGTTTTCAATTTACAGCTCATTTGCAAAAGTTATCAACATTTTCTTGCTACCACACAATATGCAGTTACTTACACTTTTTATGTAATAGTGCTGTGGGGTAGCCTGACCTGACCAGGTGAAATACCACATGCACAGGTAGGCGTGGGTAGGTTGATTGCACCAAGGAGCCTGGATAGTCTAATGGTTAGAATGCTAGCTCGGACATGGCAGAAGTATAGGTTCGAATCCCATTCCAGGAGCAATGTTTCCCTTTATTTGCAAAAACATCCCCCCAGGACAGTAGATGTAATAGTAATAACAATAATGATGGTGATAGAATAATAATAATGTTAATGATAATAATAATGATAGAAATAATAATAATAATAATAATAATAATAATAATGCAAATAAAGGAGGTATACATATATTGAATACTGCCTTTACTGTATTCTACTGCCATCATGACCCGATATCCGGCTCAGTAACAATATCCCAATACTGAGCCAACAAGTACCTGCCCTATCCTAGCAATGCTGTCCTAGTCCTTTCATCCTCATCCACAGGAGAGCTCTTTATGTTTCGACCAAGGTTCGTCAAACTCGGTGAATAGTTGCCAGAGCATGATGGGCAAAGTGTTTCAGAACCCAACCAGAACTTGGTTGAACGGCCCGAACCAGCTTCATGAAATAAACGTTCATCCAATTAAAAACGAAAAACTTCACTAAACCTTTTTCAGATTTGCCAAGCACCCCAAACTAGATTCGCAAAGCAAAAGTCCATTCAATTAAGAACAGTGTTGGAGCAACCGTAATTTGTCTTAATTCGCAGCGCTCGGATACAAGAGAGGAGGCATATATAACTAGTTATATTTATAGAATGGTTACTCCATCATTGCAATTATCATAGGTTATCTCAATCATAATCATATCATAATCAGGTAACAAAAATAAACAAAAAGGTCAGTGCCACAGAGATGAGTGAGGCTGGCTCAAATGCTGGTGACTGGCACCGTTGTCAAGGAAGGACTGGCTTCCTTATTGTCCACAATTGGCAGTTGGAGTTGGCAAATGGGACTGAGCATATTTCTGAAGCGAGATGAAAGGTACATTTACAGCATAGGAATAGAGGCAATTAGTGAAATCAGCACTTAACCCCTATTAAAGAGACAAAAGAAAGAAACTAAAAGAAAACAAAAGAGGGTTGGGTGGGTGGGAAAATCTGACTCGCTTGTTTGCAGCCCTGTGGCGAAGTGAGATTTGCGGGCAGTGACGGTCACATGGGTTCAGGGCAGGGTCAAGTTAGCCTCGCTCGCGAATTAACAATGTTGCCTCGCCAACATACGTAATTTGCACATCGTATGGAAATGTACAAGCTGTTTGTTGATTGGGGCATTATGTCCTAGCAACATCATGGGTACCAACGTGTGACAGCACACACTCATGGTGACTTTATAGTGCTGCCATACTGGGATACCGTGCCGTTATCCCATGATCCAATATCCCATGTTATCTTATGTTATCTTGACACTGAAGCAACCAGTCCTTGCCCTATCCTAGTAATGCCAAGCACCTAGAGGCAATCTAGTGACAAGTTTCAATTTTGTAGAGTTTGGTTTGACTCAGCCGTTTTTTTTTTAGGTTGTGTGATGATTGCATACCGGTGATGTGTTGTCCTCAAAATGCAGCATTGTAACGAAGTAATGTGTGTACACTCGGTGGCTTGACAAACGAGAGGGTGAATGTCATGCTATTTGGGCCTGTGGTACGTCGTGACGTCACAACATGCCGTACTTCCAATGTTGTGTACTCGTGTTAGGCCTGGGATAGATAAAAGATTCACCTCTATCCAATAAGGACTGCCCGTTTGCCCGCGGCACCTAGTTTACTCAGCCGGGCAGGTGAAATTCTCGGTGACATGCCCGAACGGGTAAGTCGTTATTTTTCTGATCTGCAGTACCAGATTTCAGTCTCAATTGGCTGATTTGGGCTTGGGCAAGTAGTTTTGCCACCCTGGAGGAGGGGGGAATGACAGCCCTGCCTAACCCCCCTCCCCCACCCCACCCCCATCACAAGTGGCTTCAATATGAATTAACTGTAACTGTGATGCTTCCAGTGCACTGTGTTTCTCTGTATATTGGCATAAATTTGAGAAATAGCAACAGAATGCCCCCAAAAAAGAACCCCAAAAAGATGGCCACACACAACTCTCGATTTGACTTTTAATGTCTAGTATTAATCTACATGATTTGATAAATGATCCACCCCACGATTAGCAGGCTATGGTAGAGCAGTATTTGAACAATGTATTTAGCATATTAGATTGTAAAATCATGTGGTTATTTCTATAACCCAGCCTTCCGATATTTCTTTCTAATGGGTTGTATAGCACTGATTAGCAGTCCTGTCACAGAGACAGGCCTGCAGGAGTAACTAGGTCAAGGTCAGAAGCCTATATTAGAATGCAGGCAGGTATCCACTAATCTGTTATGGGGCTGTCACATTACGACGTTTCTCGCCAACGCGCGTTGACGTGTGTCATTTTTTGGCGAAACATCAGGAGACCTCTGGAAGCGTCACGCGCGCGTTAGGCATGCGTTGGTATTCGTTGATGGTCGACGAGGGTCGGCAGCGCGCATCATCGTACGTCAAAAGTTTTGTGCTTGCACAAAACTTTGGACGTGCGACAACGCGTGGGTGCCAACATTATGGCGACGTTATGGGCGTGTCGAGATACGATAAACGCGCTGGAATAACATTATGCGAACGTTATGCACACGCCACACGCGCATGAGGCTCGTTACCACACGTCGCGCCAAACGGTTGCTTTTTGTTGTTTTACATCCTACCAACATCTAAGGTCATATCAGAATGGCACGCTACCAATACGTTGCGCTGACGCCGAAAAGTTTGACGTCTCTCGACGATTAAAAGTGATTTTGGGCGTTGGCAGCATGCCGGCGAGATACGTCGTAGTGTGACAGGGCTATTACTTACCATAAAGCAGCCAAAATGAAACAATATGATAGGTAGTATAGATGCAGATGGATAAACATTTTTGTAATCAGGATATTTGTAAATGGTGTTTAAGACACTCAACTTCTTTAAAAGAAATTCTCCAATCAAATGGTATGACCGATTCGTGACAGAAGTCGTAGGATCAATCCCCGGCCGAGTCAAATGACAGATTTACAAAAGTGTTACTTGTCACTACCATTGGTGGTAGTACTCGCTGCTAGCAGAGCAAGGCATTTAGCAGTGGAATGAGGATGCCCAGCTGTCTGTGGTTAAAATTTCACTTGATTAATTTATTGATTCACAAAGATACCATTTTAATTGTTATTAAATTAAAAGACAGCTAAATAATATCACCCTCACAACATATGTATGTTTATGTGTTTGTATATATCTTGATGAGGGGTTATTATGGAGCTTTCACCGACTGGCTGAATAAGTTGAATGCATAGGCTTCAGTAATAACAGGTTAGTTAAATTGAATTAATACTAGGTACAGGCAGCGACATGAAAGGGTCCAGGAATAGTGCTTTTTTCATCAATATTCACATGCTTGTAACTATTTCTGTATGTATTTGATATTGGTGAAATTTCATAACCTAGAAGATCAACATATGTTCTATCCAACTGTTTTCGGATTTAGTCTTGTAATTTCAATGTCTACAGGATGGAATAAAAATATTGCACCCTATGTATATTTTTTAATTTCGCTGCCTTTACCTATTAATACACCCTTCAAGGTAACAACACATACTTAATAAATGCACTAGTATCTAAATTGGATGCGTAGGATACAGTCAAGATAAGTGATTTGCATTAGAAAATGTTTTGCTTCCATCGGACATGCAACGTTAAACACATCGCCACAAGCCATATCTCAGAGAAAGCCCGCCCATCCCCCGCTCACTTATGATTGTGAGTTTACAAAATGCATGAGTGTCCATTGACACAAAATTGATTGTATGCTTTTACATGTAAAAGCGACGGTTTGAACAAAAACAAAACATTTCTCGCTGTGAATATGGCCTATGCTGCAGACACTGCGTAAAGCAACCACCAATCAATCAATCAATCAATCCCTCGCTCACCAATCACTACGCACTGCACACATTCGGTGCAGGTGGGGGCGGAGCGGGTGTGGGTGTAGGGTGTGAGTGTGAAGTGGAGGTTGTGTGGGTGAGATGTGGGTGTGAGGTGGAGGTTGTGTTGGTGAGGTATGGGTGGAGTGGGTGTGTGTGAGATGTGGGCGTAGAGTGGGTATGTGTGTGGGAGGTGGATGTGGAGGGTGTGTGGGAGGTGTGGGTGAGAATGTGTGTGGGAGGTGTGGGTAGAGAGGGGGTGTGGGTGGAGAGGGGTTGTGGGAGGTGTGGGTGGGTAGTGGGTGTGTGGGAGGTGTGTTTGGAGAGGGGTTGTGGGTGGATAGTGGGTGTGTGGGAGGTGTGGGTGGAGAGGGTGTGTGGGAGTTGTGGGTGGAGACGGGATGTGTTGGAGGTGTGGGTGGAGAGCTTGTGGGTGGAGGGTGTGTGAAAGGTGTGGGTGGAGAGGAGGTGTGAGTGGAGAGGGTGTGGTAGAGGTGTGGATGGAGAGGGGTTGTAGGAGGTGTGGGTGGAGAGGGGTTGCGGGAGGTGTGGGTGGAGAGAGTGTGTGGGTGGAGAGGGTTTGTGGGAGGTGTGGGTGGAAAGGGTGTGTGTGTGATTTGTGGGTGGAGAGGGAGTGTGTGAGCGGTGGAGGTTGTGTGTGTGAGGTGTGGGTGGAGGTTGTGTGTGAGGTGTGGGTGGAGAGGATGTGTGTGAGGTGTGGGTGGAGAGGGTGTGTGGGTGTGAGGTGGAGATTGTGTGTGTGAGGTGTGGGTGGAGAGGGTGTGGGTGGAGGTGTGTGTGGGGTTTGGGTGGAGAGGGTGTGTTGGTGGGAGATATGGGTGTGAGGTGGAGGGAGTGGGTGGGAGGTGGAGGTTGTGTGTCTGAGATGTGGGTGGAGAGGGTGTGTGTAGGAGGTGTGAGTGGAGAGGGTGTGTGTGGGAGGAGTGGGTGGAGGTGGATGGTGTGGGCGGAGAGTGTGAGTGTGGGAGGTAAGGGTGGAGAGGGTGTGTTGGTGGGAGATATGGGTGTGAGGCAGAGAGTATGGGCGGTTAGAGTGTGGATGGGAGGTGGAGGTTGTATGTCTGAGATGTGGGTGGAGAGGGTATGTGTGGGTGGAGGTGGATGGTGTGGGCGGAGAGTGTGTGAGTGTGAGGTAAGGGTGGAGAGGGTGTGTGTGGGAGGTGTGGGTGGAGGAGGTGTGTGTGTGGGAGGTGTGGGTGGAGAGGATGTGTGTGAGGTGTGGGTGGAGAGGGTGTGTGGCTGTGAGGTGGAGATTGTGTGTGTGAGGTGTGGGTGGAGAGGGTGTGTGAGGTGTGGGTGGAGAGGGTGTGTGTGAGGTGTGTGTGAGGTGGAGATTGTGTGTGTGAGGTGTGGGTGGAGAGGGTGTGGCTGGAGGTGTGTGTGAGGTTTGGGTGGAGAGGGTGTGTGGGTGTGAGGTGGAGATTGTGTGTGTGAGGTGTGGGTGGAGAGGGTGTGGCTGGAGGTGTGTGTGAGGTTTGGGTGGAGAGGGTGTGTTGGTGGGAGATATGGGTGTGAGGTGGAGGGTATGGGCGGTTAATAGAAA
>CM059196.1:77473093-77494466 GCA_030323885.1 Branchipolynoe longqiensis
TCACCTGTTTCTTCTTCTTTCTCCGTTTAGGAGAAGGAGGAGGAGGAGCCTTAAGCTCCACCGCCGAGTCTGTGTCCAAGAAATCTTCAATGAATCCTCTTGGACCACTCGGCCTACGCCGCTTCCGAGACAAAGGCGATTTGGCAGTCAGGATGGACATGTGGCTCCAATCTTCAAAAAGAGCCTCCCAATCTGCGAGGCGCAGGCACATCAGGACAACTGCGATCTCGTCGGGTCGGAGAGGATATGCGCCCGGGGCGTGTCGACGGCCATGCCGACAACTCGGGTGAGGAGTCGTACTCCTCGTCCACTCCACTCGGAACACGCCCCTCGGCTGCTGCTGCACCGCGCTTACTCCGCTTCGTGGCCATCGGGAACTGAAACAAACATTTTTGATCAGTCCCGGTAAATATATATGTCACAATATGGTTGTTTCAAACTCATTTGGACATCTATTGGTGTTAAAGAACGTGTTTATACCGTTATAACACAGGCGTAATAAGCTAAATTTGTGCGTGGGTTGTGGGTCAAGCCCAATCCTTACGCGGGGTCGGGACCAGTGTATCGGCCCGCCCATCCCTCTGTTCCGCACACTTCTCCCACCTGTGACTACTACGTCAACAAGTTGGAGAAAATGCTACGAAACTCGGAGAAACGCCTGAAAAAGTTTGGTCTAGGGGAGTCTATAAAAGAAACCCAGGAGCATCTCCAACATTACTCTCTATTAGAGTACGAGAGAATTTCCACATGAGATAGGGCGAAACCCACATCTCTACCCATAGTCACACGGTGACCCGGGTGTTGACAGAACCTCGAGAAACCCACTCGAGTGTTCTATCCTTGGTTGTTTATAACCAAATAACTCGTCCAAATTGGACCAACGAAAGTCTAAACTTTCCATATTGATGCTCTAATGCATCATAATTAAGCTAACCACAGTTTTTATTATACTTACTGCGTATTTGCTTGTATGTAGACTAATTTTGCCGGAGCAACCCAACGACACGTTATCCAGTCGTGAGTTGTATATGCTAATTGCTGGTACCGGACGTGCTTACCTCTCCCTAGCCTGAGGCTAGCCTGAGGCTGTTTACCGAGGTAAAATATATATATATATATATCAGTAAGAATTGTTATTGTACTGGATTTATGATAGTATCATAAATCCAGTACAAATACAATATCATTGATAGGTATCAATCAGTGGTACAGGGGGCAAACAGGTGGTGGGCATCACTGTCAGAGGTTTTTAGTTAGTTGTTCACATAAAGCAATGAATGGGGTCTCTCGTCCTAGCAATATTTGAGGTTGCTTACTACAGGACTGCGACACTAAGTATGTGCACAGGTGATTGTGGCTTGATACTTCTGCCACACTGAGATAATATATGGTAGCACGGTGACACAATATCCCACTCAGTCGCATTAAAATCCTGGTGATGTCAAGCACCAGACGTTGTCGTGACAAGAATCAATGTTAAAGTTGCATAGTCCGATGGTTTTGAATTCCTGTACTTTTTCTGAGGTAAATATATTAAATTGATTGTTATAATCTACCTTATTTTAATTTGAAGTAACTTTGATTTTCAATGGCTAACTTTCAAGATATTTGATATACAAGTGTGCAAAATTAATTTTGGCAAGCAATGCCAAAACTCTGACCCCATAGGTTTATGCAGTAACAGGTTCTGTTAAATTGATTCAGTATGCCCTTCTACTTAGTTCTAGGTGTCAGCAAATACTTAATAAGTACAACAGTATTTAAATTAGATATGTAGAATCGAATCTATTTGAGGGTTTTGGTTCTGAAAATGATTTGCTTCATCGGACTATGCAGCTTTAGCTAACTTTTTGGGAACCGGACATTCTAACTAGACAGGCACTTTTCATACTCCCCCCCCCCCCCCCCCCCCCTCCGAGTATATAAAAAATGTAGCGAGAAGCGCCGTGCTAAATATAGAATTCAATACACAGTCAACTTAGGGTCTGCTATTATATCCAGCTGCCCGCCCTAAACGCTCCACAGTCACGCGATGTGCGAGTCACGTGACACTAATGGAGGTCTGGTGCTAACTGGGGAATGGGTAGCGAGTGTTATTACGTTTAATTAAGATTTCAGAATCGCGCGATGTAGACGTCACTGACATTTCCAGCGTGCAACTGTCAATCAATCAATCAATCAATCAATCAATCAATCAATGGGCGCCGTCTTCTCGAAGAAGGTTGGCTGCAATGGACCTCCATCTCTTCCTGTCATTCGTTCCTCTCACACATTCCGCATAGCTCATTGCTGTCCACTCAGTGATGTTGTCCATCCATGTTGTTCTCCTTCTCCCTCTTGGTCTTTTCCCTTCTATCTTCCCTTCCAGTATTCTTCTCTGTGATTCCTGGTGTCGTATCACGTGGCCAAAGTATTTAATTTTTCTGTTTTTGATCGTTTGTATTATCTGTCTCTTTATTTTCATTCTTGTTAGGACCTCCACACTGCTTATCATTGCTGTCCATGGAATTTTTAACATTCTTCTGTATTGCCACATTTCAAATGCCTCGAGCTCCGGTGTGGCCGAATCTGGAACTACACGCGGTATGCAGTAGATCCTAGATAAATATATATAATAATAGAACCAACTGAAGAGAGTTAGTGTCTTTGTTTATATTCCCATAATATATTATAGAGCAGACACACACACTAACGTGTGTGTGTCTGCAACGTGTTTGTAAAGAATTGACCGTTAA
Source organism: Branchipolynoe longqiensis (assembly GCA_030323885.1). Taxonomy (NCBI): domain Eukaryota; kingdom Metazoa; phylum Annelida; class Polychaeta; order Phyllodocida; family Polynoidae; genus Branchipolynoe; species Branchipolynoe longqiensis. The sequence goes on from CM059196.1 coordinate 77,475,829, forward strand.
TTTATTTGCATAAAAAAATACAGCATGAAAGAAAGAAAAAAAAAAAAGCCTCTCCCACTTCATGCTGTGACCTACCTAAATCTTCGCATAGAGCGAACATGAAGGGTGTACCTAGGTAAGCAAATATTGTCCAAAAAAAGAAGCCGGGTGATTCATAGGCTGGGCGGGCCCCCACCCCAACACACGCACAGCTTGCTCCTTAGCAACAAATCACCGAAGCAATTCCACCAACATTTAAAGTGAGAATGAATGAACTCAGGTATCCACCCCCTCCCCCCCCCCCCCCCCCCCCCCCGGCCCGCACCAAGGGAAGTACATGCATAGGTGAATTTGCATTAAGCTAAGATTACTTATACGCGGTATGCGGCATGCAGCATGCAAATGCCGTATATGCGGTGTAGATATATGCCAACCCCCAACATTTGTTGGGGTTTTTCCTCCAAATTTCTGAAGGAACAGTATTGGTTTCTATGGCAAACACAGCAGCATTCGCATTCACATGCCACATGATGGCTCAGGGACCGATTCAGATGCCGCATTCGCATTCGGAGGTATGGAAGCACCCCTATTCACTTAGATGCTTTTCGATTTTTTGCCGCATTCGCATGCCGCATACCGCATGTAAGGAATCCTAGCTTTACTCGCGAAATCTACCAATATAAACGCATGACAGAGATGATGGCAGTAGTGATGAAATCGCAGAAGTTGTGTTTATAATGCCTGCCAGACATAGATACACAACAAATGCAAAGACCTTCGGCAATCCTAGCTCTGGGGAATGCCGCAAACCCATAAATTAGTGGAGCCATTACTGTCTTCGAACCCTTATTTTCCTCCTCCTCTCCCTCTTCCTCATCTTCCTCCCCCTCCTGCTCATCTTCCTCTTCCCCTCCTCCTCCCTGCCCCTCTTCCTCCCTGCCCCTCTTCCTCCTCCCTTCCCCCTCCCTTCCCCTCATCCTCATCCCCTCTTCCTCCTCCCTTCCACTCTTCCTTCTCCCTTCCCTCTCCCTGCCCCTCTTCCTCCTCCATGCCCCTCTTCCTCTTCCCTTCACTCCTCCCTTCCCCTCTTCCTCCTCCCTTCCCCTCATCCTCCTCCCTTCCCCTCATCCTCCTCCCTTCCCCTCATCATCATCCCTTCCCCTCTTCCTCCTACCTTCCACTCTTCCTTCTCCCTCCCTTCCCCTCATCCTCCTCCCTTCTCCTAACTTCCCCCCTTCCCTTCTCCTCCTTAGAAGTTGCCAAATATCACGAATCTCGAAGGTGTATGTCCACCATCTTGCTCTTAATCACCAGTCGCGGTTTTATTTTTTATTTATGTACTTTTTTATTGAGAAGGTATTTACTCCTCCCATAATGTATAAGCTCCTGCGAGGATGCTTGTTTTCAACGCTGGACAGCTGTGGTGCTGTCTTGGTCTCGTCCCTCGCCCAGGAGTGTTTACTTGTTTCTGCTCAGGCCAGCCTTTTGTGATTTTGGGTGTTAGTAGCCTATGCTAGTTTTTTTGTATTTTTCCAGAATTTTGTCTAGTCTAACTAAGATACCTTAGCCTACTATGTACATCTACTTGGGTGTTATGTCATCCCGTCCAATTTTGGCGACTAGGCTTCCGACGTAAACAAAATTCACTATAAACCACACGCTTTGTCTCGTAGCGAATCAGCAGGGAATTGATCAGACTGGGCCCCATTGGCCCGTCACTCTAGACATTATGGGTCAATAGATTGCATATATGGGAGCGGAGAGCTGGTTGTTTGTTGGAGGTTTACGTCCTGGCAACATATAAGGTCATATCAGGACAGGTACCGACTTCGTGACAGTGCATACTCATGGCAACTTCATGGTGCTGCCCCACTGGGAAACCAGACCACCATGACCTGATATCCCACTCAGTCACATTATCCTGACACTGATACCAACCAGACTTTGCCCTATCCTAATAATGCCGAGCGCCTAGCTAGGAAGTGACAAGCATACATTGCTAAGTCATTGGTTTGTCTCGATCAGGGTTTGAACCCGTGGGTCCGAATCCCACGATCTACCAAAATGGGAGAAGGATGCTCAACTCATTTGGCCATCCCGTCTGGTGGAGCAGGGAGCCAATAATGCATCGCGCATAAAGGCATGTTTGTCACGCTGCACTATTGTCTGTACAGTTATCACTGAGTACTGCACCAGTTGCTATATTATTATTAATGCGCCAAATCAGGCGATGAATATCCGTGCTAATTGGCAACAACAAATAAGCGTAAAGAAATACCAGGTGGGATGGCTGAATGAGTTGAGCGCCCGCTTCCCGTTGCGGCCGAGTCAAACCGATGACATACAAATTTATACTTGTCATTCTTGTCACTACCAAACACCCTATAATACTAAGACAGCTCACTCCCTATCTCTCACAAGGTAATGTCAATTTTGTAGTGCCACCTTGTGGTGGGTTTGATCAGCCCGGCTGCTGGTTGGTGTTTCACATGTAAACACATACAATTATATTATACATGAGATAGGTAAATATGAATACACATCAATATGAAATTGTTATGAACAAATACACATCATCATCATCACCATCATCACACATTTTTCACATTCATATATACATTTATGCATATAATATAGCAACTGTTTAACCAAGAGAACAGCCAGCGCACCAAGTGGTCGGTTTGATCATTTTGATTACACAGTACAGGCTGAGTGAGCCGTCTTAGTATTATAGGGTCTTTGTCACTACCCAGCCTGATGTTCGGCATTAATTAGGATAGGGTAAGGATCAGTGAAATGAGGAAGACCGATTGTCTGCGATTGAAATTTCCCCCAGCTAGGATATAATACCCCAACAGACAATGCTTTAAATTAAGAGCTTTCACATTATTTTAACGCCGTCCTGATATGACCTTAGATGGCACCAGGATTTAAAAATCCAACAATCAACCAGCCTATTGTTTTAACAAAAAAGCATTATTATGATTAAAAACTAACTGATAACATATTTAATAGTAATTTTCGGCAGTGACGGATGGACCTCAATGATAGGTGAACATCGTAAAGCATGAACAATTTACTAAAGTTTCGCTCTTCCTGACACTCACTCCCAATATATATTAGAGAACGCATAAAACATTATGAATCGGCGAAGGGAAATCTGTAGCAATTACTCAAATAAGTATCGGAAAATATGGGTTAAATGAGCGGGTGGCGCTCATTTGCTGTCATTGCTGGGGGTGCAGAGAACAGGTAAGCAGCTACTCACACCTGCCACTCACACCAACAAGCCACCCCACTGGCCCACCCCACAAACCCCCTCCACCAATCAACTTCAATCTCAAAACCCCACCCCCAGACTAGCCCCTGCGAGCCTCGGCATAGCCACTTGAATGTCGGGCCTTGTTACCGGTCACTCACAGCTGCATTGAGTAGAGCTGCACTACTCAGCCGGTTACCCTGACTGTCATGAAAATAAAGTTGTGTTATTCCCACCTCCTGCTTCCTACTTCTCTGTTCCCCGGATAGCAATGATTTGTGTATTATGCGCCAACCAATGCCTCGCTTCCATTTACTCCATATCGGTCGCGATCGGTGCGCCACCAGCGGCGATTTCCGGCCGGACGCTGGACAACGGGCATTCCGTAGCAAAATTATTAAATGTATATCCAGTCATATAAAATGAGAGATTGCAATTGAACTAAAAACAACTTGAAAATAACGCCTATATCAGTACTTATATGAAATGAGCATTAAATACTCAAATTTATAACAAAATGTTTTAAAATATATTAAATGGTAACTAATTGTCTGTGCCACAGGACTCGGACACACTAAGTAACCATGTGTATCAGAATGTCTGCTTGAAGGTGAGTCAAGAATTAAAAAAACACTAGAAAGGAAGGAAACAGGGTGGCTGGGTGTAGGAGGGTGGCTGGGGGTACGGCTCCCCCCCCCCCCCGCTAACACCCCCAACGTGAACATACAGGACTCAAAATAGAACCTGATTACTTCAATCCCTAGTCAATATTTACACACTAATAATATACTGTGCTGACAAAGTTGGAAATCATCTATAGTTCTTTATGGGGTATATTTTAAAGTTGCATAATCCCAAAGGTTTTGAGTTAGTCTTTTGGGTGTGTTTTTTTAATATAAATATATTAAGTTGTTGGTTGTTGAAGTTTTACATCCTGGCAACATCTAAGGACATATCAGGACGGTGATTCATGACAGTGTGCACTCACGGCAGCTTTATAGTTCTTCCCCACTGGGAGACCAGGCTGCTGGCACCATGACTCAATTTCCCACTCTGTCACATTATCCTGACACTGAGCCAACCAGTCCTTGCCCTATCCTAATAATGCCGAGCACCAGGCTAAGTAGCGACAAGTATCAATTGTGTAAGTCATTGGTTTGGCTCGGCCGGGTTTCGAATTCCGGACCTTCTGCACAGGAAGCCTGACCTCTATACCGATTCAGCCGGCACGCCCGGTAGGGAGATGTCTATCGCAATTCATCTGGAGTTTGAGCTTTTAACAGATTGGCGTTGAGAAAGGGGGGGGGGGGGGTATCAGACGGGATAGCCGAGGGGTTGGAGGGTGTGCAACCTTGATGTGTAACCTTGACTGGTGACCTTGCCCATTTATCCCGGGCGGTTGCCACCACTCTCCACCACCAGAGGTGTGTTTATACATACTTTACTAGTGCATTGCCAACTCAACCAGAAGGGTTCGTCGAACTGCCGGTAGGGGGCGGGGCGGCGCAACAACAGGAGGGGACGCACAGAATAACCCAGAAATACTGGTATTATTTGACACTCCGTAACACATAACAAGGACAAATATTTTGTTGAGAACATTACCTCATGGCTGGCCAATATTTTAGCCTACCGTTTGTTTAGCTTGGTCAACATTTCTAATGGGAGTGATACCGATAGTAGTGCTTGCGCAACCTCAGCGATGACTCATGGCGGGTTTGCCTACCCGCGAGCAAACCCAAGTGGCCAAGGCTGCTGCCTCCAGCGGAACTGGGTGATACTAATAGTGGCATTAGCTGGACAAGATAAAACCGGCACTCTGTTAATAATATTAATATAATGTATTTATATAGCACATTATTCACTTCTATAACAATGCACTTTAATAAATAAATAAATCACATATAAGCTTGTATTACTCAAAAAGTTGAGACAAATTAATTTGTTAAACTTTAACTATACTAGTATCTCGTTCACTTAAATAGCTACTATTACTGAGTACTAGTGATCTACTAAAAAAACATGAAATATACTTGCAAATGCAACCCTTATTTCACTGATGAAACGGAATGCCCGCAGGAACCGTACCTTATATATATATACATATACACATATATAATATATACATATATAAATAATCGCGTGATACACATATGTTGTATGTGGTATATGCGTTACGTTGGCCTAATAGTTCACCGAACACTCTGACACACCGAATACAGATAACTAAGTTTAAAACTTCTAAATTTCTAAATATAGCCTATCTAAACGTCACACTGTTTAAATGAAATCACATAATCGTCCTTGTCAAATTTGTATAAACAGTGCAATGGCCGTTGTGATATTTTCTTCACATGCGCGTTTTATATAAGCTGAGTGACTATAGCAACATCTTACCAATCGGTCATATTACAATATTACACTGGTCTAGTCATGCAATGCGACATTTAGTGCGCATGCGCAGTTGTAGGAACTATCTCTAAATCATTTGCGAGTAACTTCCTGTATCTTGGACGTTAGCCATTGTAGACATTTTTATTCACAATTTCCATACATAGTCCACAAACATAAACTAACCTGTTGACAACAGAAATTCTAGGAACAGTTTGTTTGTTTGTTGTTGTTTTACGTCCTAGCAACAACTAAGGTCATATCAGGACGGGTACCGACTTGTGACAGTGCGCACTGATGGCGACTTTATAGTCCTGCCCCACTGGAAGCACAGGCCGCCAACACCTTGACCTGATATCCCACTCAGTCACATTATCCTGATACTGAGCCAACCGGTCCTTGAATGCACGGTGGACGGACAAACATCCTACTACATTCTCTAATCCGTTCAAAAATAGGTATCACGTGAGGTCTGTGGGATGCGGAAACTATCATTGCCATGGGGATTTTTAAAAAACTAATTTTTTTATTGAGGCTGTATTTATACTGTCCATAGCATCTACAGACCAGTCCTTTCCATAGCATATACGATAAGCAAGCAAAGGGGGATATTGCACCTATAATAGCAGGACTCGAACCCACACTTCTACCATTCCGAAGTTAGTGTCCTAACCATTAGGCTATATAGGTTCCCTGATGCTACCAACATATCCACGCCTACCTGTCTATGTTGCTCTTTGTCTGCAGATTGCTACACTAGTTTAGTTGGATGGTTGGTTGTTGGAGTTTAATGTCCTGGCAATATCTAATGTCATATCAGGATGGGTACTGACTTGTGACAGCGTGGACTCATGGTCTCTTTATAGTGCTGCCCTACTGGGAAATCAGGCCACCGCCACCACCATGACCCAGTTTCCCACTCAGTCACATTATCCTGACACTGAGATAACCAGTCCTCACCCTATCCTATTAATGCTGAATGCCAGGCTAGGAGGCGACAAGTATCACTTTTGTAAGGCATTGGTTTCTGCGCAGGAAGCCTTCATTCTACCGATTCGATCACCACGTCTGGTGTTACACTAGTAATACTTAGGTCGCAGATTTCAGGCCAACCCCACAGGGGGGGGGGGGGAGAAGTGAGGGGGGGGGGGGGGCTGCGGAGGGGGGGGCGGCAACTACTAACTCTTACCTGTCCAGTATTGAGTGCCCGCATGGCAGGTCATGGGATTCGAACATCTAGGTTCAAACCCTGCCAAGTCACACCAATGACTTAAAAGTTTATACTTGTCGCTACCTAACCTGGCACTTGGCATTACTGGGATAGGGCAAGGAGCAAAGAAAAGGTTGTTTTATTTAACAACGCCTCTAGAGCACATTGATTTTTATCATCGGCTATTGGACGTCAAACATATAGTCATTCTGACATATTTTGTTGGAGGAAACCCACTGCCGCCACATAGGCTACTCTTTCCGATAAGCAGCAAGCAGTCTTTTATATGCACTTTCCCACAGACAGGATAGACCATACCACAGCCTTTCATGAACCAGTTGTGGACCACTGGTTGGAACAGAAAATATCCCAAACTGCAAATGCCTGGTCCACTGAGCAGGATCGATCGGATGATCCACACCTTCACAGGTGGACACTCTACCGCCTGAGCTACGTCTCGCTCTGGGCAAGGAGAAGCCGAATGAGGAAGACAATTGCTTGTCCAACTGACATTTCGACAAATGTGTTTGTGTGAGGGGGTGGGGAGCCAAAATAGGCAGAAATCAAACCAGCGTCCCTGCTTGCAAACAATGTGGCGTGCTCCCATTTCAGGACACCTTCATCAGTCACTAGACAACCTAATATCGCCCGGGGGACTAATATTGCCATGGCAACCTGTTGACACGCGGATCCTTTAGGAGTCAGTTAAGAAGCAGACTAACACCACCCTGCCATCAGGTTATAGGAATACAGCTTGGTAATATAAGCCGACATCAAATTAGGGGAATACCGCTTGGTAATATGGGCATAAGGGCATATATTGTGGGTCTTGACTCAAATATTCTCTCTGAATCCATAGACAATCTTACATTGTTGGAGTTGGGTGTATTTTTATTTTCAGTAGAAAAGAATCTATTGCTCATTGTGGTTAAAGCTGCATAGTCCGATGAAATATCAAATTTTCAAAACCAAACAAAGTATCTAGATTTGATTTTACATATCTAACTTAGATACTGCTGCACTTATTAAGCATTTGTTTCTGCGTAGAAGGCAATACTGAGTCAATTTAACAGAACATGTTACTGCAGAAGTCAATGATGTCAAATTTTCCATGTTTGCACTCAAAATATCCCAACGGTTTACCATTTAAAATAAAAGTAACTTTGAACTAATGTAAAGTAGATACTAGCGATCGATCTAATAATATATTTATCTCAGAAAAAATACAGAAATTCAAAACCATCGGACTATGCAACTTTAAGATTACTGAACCTACAAATAATATTATAACAGTCAGCTCCGCGTTGACATGAAGGTGAATTCCTCCAGTGTGTGCGGCACGGGGGGAGGGGGTACCCAGTACATTACCCCAACAGCTGCTGGTGGTGGTGGTGTAGGGCACCAATGGAGGAAAATAGTAAAAAGATATGTTCCCCTAGCATTTATACTTGTATAATGCGTTATACATCACACATATATAGGTCTGTCATTATAGTTTGAGAAAAATGACATTTAAACCATTTGATTGTTGTAAATATTGTTTTATTTGCCTATGACAATTAGTCCCACTGACTTATTTTTTTTATTCATCACTAACCAAAGTTAGTGCACAATTTGTAATTTACAAGGCGTGAATGGTCACCCGCTAAATACACCTGTTTGTATTGTTTCCCTGAGGGTAGGACAAACTCATCGCTTATGTATATGAACACATCAGACACCAGCCAAACTCACCAGGTCCCAGCAATGTTGTACCTACTACCCCCGCCCATCTACTCCCCCCCCTACACACACACATACCTGCAGGCGACTGAGTATGAGTATCACAGAATGGTCACCCGCAATCCATTTTTGAATGGACTCCTGTGGTGATGATGATGTGATTTTGGCAACAACAAAAATAGAAAAGAAAAAGAAAAAAGAACAAAAATGCAGAGGCCCCGGGGGGGGGGGCCCTGGAGTAGCTGATTACTGACAGTCAGCGGGGCCTGCTCGACTAACAATCCACCGACAAATATAGTATAAATAGACACGAATGCACATTTATTTTCTAGCTACATCTAAGATCATATCAGGACGGGTACCAGCTTGTGGCAGTGTACACTCTTTGTGGCCTTATAGTGCTACCATACTGAAGTACCGTGCTGCTGGCACCATGACTCAAAATTACACTCACATTACCATATTACCCTACCACTGGCTTACCACACACACACTACATATATACAGATATATACAAACACATATACATACATTTGTTGTGAGGGTGATGAAAATGGGAAATATTGCGCCTAGAACAGGAATGGAACCCACATCTCTTGCATTCCGGGCTAGTGTGTTAACTAGTTTACCACCTAGGCTCCCTGATGTCATCACCTTATCCACGCCCACCTATCCATGTGGCTCCTTGCCTGAGAGAAGAGGTGAGTGCAGACTACTACACTGATCCCCCTGGTATTGTAAGTCTTTTCAATCAGTTATGTCCATAAGTTGTTTTAATGCTTTAAATACATACATGTATGCAGGCAATGCACTTACTTACACATACAATAAAAAGATACATACATGGGGTAGGTTCAACAACCATACAGCACATAGCTTTTGTGTGATCCTGGCCATGGCTCCAGTGTTGTGAGGGAGATGAAAATAGGAAATATTGCACCTAAAACAGGATTCGAACCAACACCTCTTGCATTCCGTGCTATTGTGCTAACCATTACACCACCTAGGTTCCCTAATGTCAACACCCTATCCACGCCCACCTGTCTATGTGGCTCCTTGCCTGAGAGGTCAGTGCAGACTACTGTAACCATTACACCACCTAGGTTCCCTAATGTCAACACCCTATCCACGCCCACCTGTCTATGTGGCTCCTTGCCTGAGAGGTCAGTGCAGACTACTATAACTCATAGACACATTCAATCAACTCGCAGGACTAGTTCTGCGATTCAAATCCTGTTCGCAATCGAACCCACCTCACGAATGTTTGTTTGTTGGGGCTATATATCTTAGCAACATCTTTGGTCATATCAGAACACGTACCGACTTGTGACAGTGCACACTCATGACAGCCTTATAATGCTGCCCCACTATTGGCAATCAGGCTGCTGGCACCATGACCCAATATCCCACTCAGACACATTATCCTGATACTGAGCTAAACAGTCCTTGCCCTATCCTAGCAATACCGAGCGAGTGCCAGGCTAGGTAGTGACAATTATCAATCTTGTAAGTCACTGCCTTAAGAAACGAAGAAAGAAAGAAAGAAAGGAAGGAAGGAAGGAAGGAAGGAAGGAAAGAAAGAAAGAAAGAAAGAAAGAAAGAAAGAAAGAAAGAAAGAAAGAAAGAAAGAAAGAAAGAAAGAAAGAGAAGGGGGAAGGAGAAAGAAGTTGGCTTGGTTGTTACAGTGCCCACCACCAGGGGTCGTTAGAGTAACAATAAACTAGAGGCTACTGACACCCGGCTACCACCTTCGCGCTTAGGTTACTATGGCTCCCACATGAGAATGCTGTTGTCATGGTTACATCACCCTAATCTGTGCACCATGCCATGCATCATAAAGCTGGACACTTTCAACCACACATATGTGGGTAACTAGAGGATGCCTTGGTGTGTGTGTGGTGGTTGGGGGGATGGAAAGGGGAAGGGGGAGGGGGAGGGGGAGGGGGAGGGGGAGGGAGAGGGGAGGGGGAAGGGTGGTTGTGAACTTATTGTCCGAATGCTGTGTGGGTACAGGTGGGGAGCTGGTTCATTGGCAACAGCAGGGAGCCAAATAGATAAGGTTGCCATGGGCGGAGAAGGGGAAGTGTGTGTGTGTGTGTGGGGGGGGGGGGGTAAGTAGGGTGTAGGTGGGTAGTGGTAACAGTGTCGGGTTGGGTCGGGTAGAGTCAGGTTAAGATGATTCAATCTGCATTGTCCTACGAAATATCAAATTTTCAAAATCGAAATACTTAGGACTAACATTAACAACAACAAAAAAAGGTTGTGTTTCCTTCCCTTCATGCAACCGGAAACACAATCTTTTAAAAAAAGTTGAACCACCTCACCGGACCCTATATCAGGCGGAAGGCGGGAGGCGAGAGGCGGGAGGCGGGAGGCGGGAGGAGGTGGGTGGCGGGAGGAGGGAAGCACATTGGTTGGGGGAGGTCACGTGAGCGCACACTTGCCGCGGGAAGTCACGTGGTTCGCATAAACTTAGTCGACGTTGCCATGGTGGTCACCGTTAACAGACACCGGGGGGAGCTATTTGTCAAGGCTCCAAGGTCGAGGTCAAGGTCAAGTAAAGTCGCATTAATAGAAAACCTTCCCACCTTGTACAACCTGAGCACACACAGAAAGCAACGAAACAGATACGCGTATATATATACACGAACACACATGTACTGATACACACACTGACAGAAAACAACATACACAAGTTTGTTTGTTTGAGTTTTACATCCTGGCAACATTTAAGGTTATATCAGGATAGATATCGACTTGTGACAGCGCAGACTCCTGGTGAATGTATAGTGCTGCTCCACTGGGAGACCAGGCCACCAGCATGACCTGATATCCCACTCAGTAACATTATCCTGACACTGAGCTAACCAGTCCTTGCCATATCCTATTAATGCCGAGCACCAGACTAGGAAGCGACAAGTACCAATTTGGCAAGTCATTGGTTTGACTCTACTTGGAATCGAACTCCCAACCTTCCACTCAGGAAGCCTGGACTCTATTGATTTGGCCACCGCGTCCGGTCAACATACACACTAAGGCACACACATACAAACATCACATACACACCCAGATAAAATATTCACCACCACCAACAGTAGGGGTGAATGTGGACCATGTCTTAATCCAAGCAAAAGAAATGATTCAGTATGAATCAACTATTTAAACAAACTGTGGAGGCCCTTGTTCCAGGACACAATGTTTATCTAAATTGCCATAGAGTTGATGAACTGAGAGAGAATGTAAATAAAACAAAATGGTCGCCACTGGATGATCTCAATTCGACTTAAAAAGCATATTAATCTAAATGATTGAATACATTATTCACTCCAAATGCAAATAAAACAAAATGGTCAGCATCGGATACTCTCGATTAGCCTTTTTAAAGTCTATAAATCTAAATAATTTAATAAAGTATTCACTCAAAATGCAAATAAAACAAGATAGACACCACTGGATGCTCTCAATTCGACTTTTAAAGTCTAGTAATCTAAATAATTTAATAAACTGTTCACTCCAAAAGGAGCGGGCTATGATAGATAACTCTTTGAAAATAAATCTGGGATATATCTGATACTTTTTATATGGGATTGTTTACTAGCCCTCTCACCAATATAGTGCAGTGTGAGTAACTAATACACACCCAAAGCACACAGCAACGCACAGTAATGCACACACAAACACACATAGGCAGACACATAATACCCACACACACAAATATACAGAAAAACACACCCTACCATCCACCATCAACACAACCATAACAAGTTTGTTTTATTTAACGACACTTCTAGAGCACATTGATTTTTATCATCGGCTATTGGACGTCAAACATATGGTCATTCTGACACATTTCTTTGGAGGAAACCTGCTGTCGCCATATAGGCTACTCTTTCCGGTAAGCAGCAAAGGGTCTTTTATATGCACTTTCCCACAGAGATGATATCACATACAACAGGCTTTGATGAACCAGTTGTGGACCACTGGTTGCCTCAACACAACCATACATGCATACAAAAACACACATACACTTGTATCTCTCTCTCTCTCTCTCTCTCTCTCACACACACACACACACACACACACCACCACCACCACCAACACAGCCATACCCATGCACAAAAAAACATAAGACATCTACTTGCCACTAGCCTGTCTCGTTGTAGAAAGCTTAGTAACTTGTGTTGACAGAAATGTTAAGTCTGGCAATACATCAGATGCAATTACATGTATGTGTGTGTATACATACACACACACACACATATATATATATATATATATATATATATATATTATTATATATAGTATATTATATATGTACATTAACTTTATCTCTTTCTATTATTTTTCCTTTCTTACGGTAGGGCACTTGGCCCTGCCAGATGCATTGCTTGACTGTGATTTGTATTAAATGATGTATCGACCATACGAGTGTTATGTTGTGCTTCCGTTACACATATATATATAATTTCGTTTAAAGGTGCTCTTGAAATCTACTGCGCATCCTAGAAGGAAAGCATCTCACCATTAAGCGTCATTGATATATCGATATGGTCTTTCTCTGAATTGAATACAAGAATTTAAGCTGCATAATCCCATAAAAAACACGGACGTTGTTTTAAAAATAAAACGCTATCCTAGATGTTTTCCTCCGTATCATATTCAGAAACTGGGGCAATCATTAAATAGTTATTGCTGCATAAAATACAGGCATGTGATTGGGTGCAGAAAAAAAACCTGAACATTTTTTTAGGTTAGCGTGGGAACACATAGCATCCCACTGAGTCGCGAGAGGGATGCAAATAGTGTATTTCAGAGGTGTTTCGGCAGCCAGAAAGAAAACAGAATTTAACAAAAAAACGGAATTCCGGTTTTGGCAGCCAGAAAAAAAACACAATTCCGGTTAAAACCGGAGAAATCACATGCCTGAGAATAAGCACTATGTCAATGGAATAGAGCCTGTCACTGTTGAACATGTTGAAACATGGCGTTCAGCATTTTTCTCTGCTACCAACATTTAAAGTTGCATAGTCCGATGGTTTTGAGTTTTTCTCATTTTCTAAGATAAGTATATTAGGTTGATCATATAATCTACCTCAATTTAGTTTAATTTGAAGTAACTTTTATTTTAAATGACAAAACCTTTTAGATATTTGAGATGTGCAAACGTGCTAAATTAATGTTGGCAAGCTTGCCAAAACTCTAACACCATAGGCTTCTGCAGTAACAGGTTATATTCAATTGCCTCTGTGTTCCCTTTTATGTGACAACAAATGTTTAATAAGCATACCGGTATCTCAGTTAGATATGTAGAATCAAATCTAGATATTTGTTTTTGTTTTGAAAATTTGATGTCATCGGACCATGCTGCTTTAAGTTTACATGTTTTCACATCGAACATCTTCCAAATTAACCCTTTAAAACCAAGGTTTTTGTCAAACTGATGTAAAGTAGACTATAACAGTCAACATATCTATGACAATCAACATATCTATGACAATCAACATATCTATGACAATCAACATATCTATGACAATCAACATATCTATGACAATCAACATATCTATGACAATCAACATATCTATGACACTTGAAACCATTGGGGTCGACAGAGTTATAATTATATGTGCCTAAAATATAATGCAATCCTGAAACAAATTACTTGACTATCTTTCGTAAACATGCGTGTGTGTTTCCATGTGATTTTTGTTTATTTTGTTTTTGTCTTGCTTAGTTTTGTTAATTTATTGATATTCTCCGAGTTTCTGAAACCCTCTAAAGCTATTTGTGGAATTACAACATCCAAATGGAGAATATTACAGAAAGCATTATCGGAGTTTAATTACCGATGTTGCGAAGGCAACATGGATAATTCGCGAACGAGGCAAGGCGAACACCCGCAGCACGTGACCCACACCCCTCCCCTGAATCACTGCTGGTCTGGCTCTCGACCTAGCCACTTCTCTTTCCCACCCACTCACCGCTAGGGGTTAAGTGCTGATGTTTTGTTGTGTTCATATCTAATTACACTGTTGCTCGCATATGTACTTATATTGTTATGTATTTACGCAGAACCTCTGCCTCACATTGATGTCTGCTCTCACATACTGATTATGTACGGAAGACACTCTTCCTTGATTCACCTACGCGCCAGTCGCTCGATCCTGCTGAGCCCGTCTCACGCCAGCCTCCTCGAGGTTATGACTTAATATTGATATAATTATTATTATTATTATCATATATATACTCGTTGTGAATAAACCACTTGTTCAAACCTTGCTTTCTGTTGTCCTTGCCGAGTGATGCGAATTAAAGCTGCATGGTCCGGTGAGAACATAAAGTTTAAAAAACCAAAACAATTATCTCAATTTGATTCCATGTATTCAACTTAAATACTGGTACACTAAGTCTTAAACACTCTTATTAAACATTTGTTGCCACACAGAAGGGAATACTGAGGCAAGTGAGTCGAACCTGTTTCAGCAGAAGGCTATGGTGTCAGGGTTGTGGCATGCTTGCCAAAACTAATCCTTTCGTGGTTGCACTTCAAATATCTCAAAAGTTGGCCACTTAAAATAAAAGTTACTTCAAGCTAAAGTAAGGTACATTATAACGATCACCCTAATATATTTATATCAGAAATTCAAAACCATCGGACTATGCAACTATAAATTGCACTCTGGGTAATTAAGCAACAAACTGCCATAATACGGCAACATTTGCCGACATAACTTTCATATTTAAAGTTATGAGGCATCAATGTCACGTGACGTACATTATACATACGAACACAGCATACCGCCCGACTCGTGATATACCGGATACATATACCACAAATGCCTCGAGCACAAGACCGTATCCGAACTATGACCTGGAAGTGACCTTCACCTGCCATTTCGGTGACCTTGACTCGCACAGAGGGACTTGGGAATCCATTACGGGAACAGGTACTCCGAGGTCACAAGGGAACTGTATGTGTATGTGTGTGTGTGTGTGTGTATGTATATATATATATATATATATATATATTATATTATATATATAGATTAGTTAGACGAATCTTACCTGGGTATAGATGATGGATAACTATTGTTTTACCGAGGTAGAAGCCTCGGTTAGACGTGGGCGAGGGAGAAGGAAGCACATCCGGGTCCAGCAATCTTTACCTACTAATTCAGGATAAAAATGATTCTAAAAAACAACCTAAGGTCAAGTGACCTCATGCTAAATTGAGTGATTGACTAGACGTGGCAGGGCGTGGTGGGTGGGCCCTCGCCCACGTCTAACCGAGGCTTCTACCTCGGTAAAACAATAGTTATCCATCATCTATACCCAGGTAAGATTCGTCTAACTAATCTATTTTACCTCGGTATGCCGCCTCTGGCTAGCCGTAGGCTAGGGAGACCTTTACGTAAAATAATTTTTATCCTGATATTCTTGTTTTGTTATTATTCTTTAGTGATTATGTCTTATGTATGCAACAATGGAAAAGCGATTTGTATGGCAAAAAAGAGGAAAAACCAATGTTTTTCTTACCTCTCTCTTTCAGTTGGTGAGTAGCCTGTGCGCTATCGGCTGAGGCTTCTCTAGTCGTTTGTGGTAATGTCTAGCAAACGAAGTAGCGGTTTTCCATCCCGCGTGAGCTAGGATCCGTTTAACGGAGATGCCTAGCAATCTTGCCTTGGACACCATTGCACCACGTGTAGAGTGCGATGAGTACCTGTCTGTATTTACTCCCGCCAGTTTTAACACATTCATTGTCCATCGGGCGAGGGTATCCCTGGAAATGGCCTTGTGTGGCTTAATAAAGCTGACCAATAGCTGTCTTGAGTTTCTTATTAATCTTGTCTTGGATATATAATTTCGTATCGCAGATACGACACATAACTTGCGATCCTGAGTGAAACTGGACACCCCTATCGTAGAAAGGGGGTCACCTAATCGGTTTGATTTTAATAAAGTTGATAAATCAAACGTGGCCTCTTTACTGTCAATTTCTAGACCATTCAGCGACAGGGCAACTATAGTTTGGCCTCTGTGTCCAGTGACCAGGAGAAGCAAAACTGCGACTTTGAAACCTAAAAGTTTAACGTCCAGAAACTTATTTTCTGGCCATTTCTTGAAGAGGTTGAACACTAGAGAAACATCCCAAAACCTATTA
Source organism: Branchipolynoe longqiensis (assembly GCA_030323885.1). Lineage (NCBI taxonomy): Eukaryota > Metazoa > Annelida > Polychaeta > Phyllodocida > Polynoidae > Branchipolynoe > Branchipolynoe longqiensis. The sequence continues at coordinate 77,492,548 of CM059196.1, forward strand.
TATTTGGGTTTAGGCGGATTCCTCTGATAAATTGATCGTATGATCCAACAAATAACATGGTGTTTACCCATTGTTTGTCCATTAACCCGCGGTAGGATTATCGACAGAGCACATCTGGCAGCGTTAATAGCGCCATATCCTAGGCCTTCGTCCTCTAGGTAACGTAGGAAGAGTCCTACCTGGGATACTGTGGGAGTCATTGGCTTGACTTTCTTAAGCAGGCAATAAATACCCCATTTCTTTAAATACGTAGTATACATTTTCACCGTTCCTTTTCTCCACGCATCATCAACCAAACGCTGTTGTGTAATTTTGTCTAAGCCAAACTGTTCTAAATATTTATTTAAAAAAGGAATGCCACTAACGGAGTTGTCGACACGTTTCCGTGGCGTTCTAGTGGTCCCTGATGTTTGAGGTTTCCTCGGAATCTTGGGAAGCGAAGGCTGCTTTTGGCTGTGGCTAGTAACGTCGGTAGCCACGGTTGCGTGTGCCACTCGGGGACGATGAGTATGGCGTGTGTCCCCTCCATTTGAATCTTTCTGGCGACTTTGCTAATGATAGTAAAGGGGGGGAAAATGTAAAAGAAATGATGTCGCCACTTTAGGGAGAAGGCATCAATGTGCCAAGCATTGGGTTCCGGGTGCCACGAAACATATTTTGGAATTTTAAAGTTATTACGCGAAGCGAACAAATCGATCTGAGGTGAACCCCATGTGTGACAAATGTGTTTGAAAATGGATGGATTAAGTGACCACTCTAAGTGATCATGGAACTGGCGACTCATCTTGTCAGCTAGACAATTTTGTGTGCCTGGAATGTGATTAACAGTTAACCAGACATCAAAGGTTTGAGCCCAGTTCCAAATGAGAAGTGCCATTGCATTACATTTAATCGATTTTGTACCTCCCATATTTCTGACATAAGCCATAGCTGTGGTGTTATCCGTGAGGATACGTACATTATTTTTGGGTATTTTTACTAGACTGGTTAATCCCAAGTAAATGGCCCTTAGTTCTAGAACGTTAATATGATCGGGGAGTTCCGATTCTAGCCATCTTCCTCCCGTTGCTACATCATTTTGATGTGCTCCCCACCCTTGGAGAGACGCGTCAGTGGTAACGGTAGTGTCAGGCTCTCCCATTCTAATGGGATTGGGGGAATGGTCAAAGTGGTTTAGCCACCAATCAATGTCGGCTAGGCCGTTCTCCGAAATAAACATGGTCTTTTCAAAGTTTCCCTTTGCGCGGGCCAGCGCCAAATTTTTATCAATTTCGAGGGATTTTATGTGTGCCGCTCCGTATAGAATAGCTGGACTATACGAAACCATGACCCCGATAAGGACCGCGACCTGTCTAATCTTTGGCCTAGAAGTGTCTAACAGCTGTATCGCTGTGCGGTAAAGCTTATCTTTCTTTTGGCGTGTAAGCGAAACGGTCATAGCCGTGGTGTTCAGAATGAACCCGAGACACTTAAGCTCCTGAGTAGGAGAAAAAACTGATTTCTTGTTATGTATGAAGAAACCCAATTTGGTGAAAATTTTGCATAAATCTTTAACAGCGAGTTCACATTGCGTGAAAGATTGGCCCATAATAAAAGAATCATCTATGTATGGAAACATACAATGCCCCAATTTTGCCATGTGTGCAAAAATTGGTTTCAACAACTTAGTAAACAGACGCGGTGCGCAGGCCAAACCATTAGGTAAACATGTAAATTCAAAAAGTTGGCCATTCCAGAGAAAACGTAGGTATTTCCGATCTGTCTGGTGAATAGGAACGGTGTAGTACGCATCCCTTAAATCAACACTCGCTAGCCAACACCCTGGGGTAATTAAATCACGAGCTGTTTCTAAAGAAAACATTTTGAAATGTTTGTATTCAATGATTTCATTCAACTGAGTTAAATCTAAAATCATTCGG
>CM059196.1:77494966-77523599 GCA_030323885.1 Branchipolynoe longqiensis
ACCCTACCTCCCTTCCACCCGTCCAGGCGGACGCCCTGGGGACAGAACCGTCCACAATAGGGCCTCCCATAAGACGCTGCCAATATGGCGGTGGCTGCGTCCCACAAGAGGTCACAGGAACGCCGGCCCCGCGTGTCGAGCATGTCTTATTGGTTCATTCCTCCGATCTAATTAGACTCACTCAATCCGACACAATCCCCTTACCCACCCACCTACACACCCCACCCACCCACCACCCCACCCACCTACACACCCCACCCACCCACCCACCACCCCACCAACCTACAAACCACACACGCGCACATCCCCAGCCTACTGCAGAGTCACCATCCAATATGGAGCCGTTTCCGGGGCGGTGTCGCGGCGAGAATATCCACGCACCTATTTACAAAAGGTCAAAACCGCCCTATTATCGCCCAGACCCCGGTGCACGGATGCCTGGCGCAATAAAATGCTCATCGTGAGTCGATGCCATCCCCGCCCCCCGCCCCCATGACGACCACTCTTGCGAATATATGCGCGTGTGTGAGTGTGTGTGCGTGTGTGTAGGCGTGTGCAAGTGTGAGTGCGTGTGTTACTAGTTGTTTCTTTTATATCCTTGCAACATCTAAGGTCATACCAGGATGGGTACCGACTTGTGACATTGCACACATATGGCGACTTTATAATGCTGCCCAACTAGGAGACAGGGCCGCCAGGACCAGGCCGTGATATCCGACACAGACCCATTATTTTGACACTATGCAAACCAGTCCCTGTCATATCCTATTAATACCGAGCGCCAGGCTAGGTAGTGACAAGTATCAATTTTATAAGTCATCGGTTTGACTCAGCTGGGATTCGAACTCCTGACCTTCTGCATGGGAAGCCTGCGCTCTACCGATTCGGCCACCGCGTCGGGTGCGCATGTTACTATGAGGGATCAACCGTTACTACGGATAATGCGTTGGTTCGTTGGGTGTGGGGTGGGTGTGGGAGGTGTGGGTGGGTGTGAGAGTGGGGTAGGTGTGGGTGGGGGTGTGTGTATGAGGTGATCGGCAGTCAGCAGCGCCACCAGTGACTACAGAGAGCCACGTGATAAGGGATTGTATATTTTTTATATATATATATATATATATATATATATATATATATATATATATACACACACATATTCCCATCACGCCCCCCTCAGCACCTGGTGAGCGCTTCACAAACTAACACGCGTCCATTTTCAATGAACTTCTAAGGACTGAAACCTGAAATTAGCGACATCTTAATTTATCCCCATATTTAATGTGGTAATTAGGTCTTTAGTGTCCCGAAGATATTTAAGTTGGTGTGACAGGTGATATGTATGTATATATATAATATATACATCCATATGTACGTAATATTTATATGTACATATATATATGCGATGTATAAGCATTATGCGAGTATAAAGGCGCAGAAGGGAATTTATTATTATTATTATTATCCACTTATTACCACTACTCCCTATGTATTTGCCCCGTTCCTTGCATCCTGGGACTGGTAGCGCCACCACCGGCCCAACCCCTAACTACAGTTGCGCATATATACTGCCCACATGACAATGTTCTACATTGGCGAATAACCTATGTGCCGCTAGGGGGTGCCAGTGTCGGCGTGACGTCAGGTATACTGTGTGCGTGAAACCCAACAGCGCCTACGGCTATTAGACCCGGATACTGCCAGAACCAGCTGCCACCTGGCGGCTAGGGCATCAAACTATCAAACAGCCCACACCCACGTGACCCCCTATGTAGTAATAATCAATAGGCATGGGGCTGGTTTATCCGGTGCCTTATGGGCATAGCTGACCCAATATCCCACTCAGTCACATTATCCTGTTTCTAAGCCAACCAGTTCTTGTATTATCCTAGTGATGCAGAGCACCAGGCAGGGCAGCGGCAAGTGTACATTTTTGTAAGATTCTGGTTTGATTCCGCATCTTCATCCATCCGAAGCAGGCGTCATATTCAATTGGATATATATATATATATATATATATATATATCCTATATTAAATATATTAATATTCGAAACCCCAATTTAACGCAAATTCCGATATATAACGGGATGAGTCATTGGACCTGGAATTCTTTAATTCAAACTAATCAAAGGTAATTCAGTAAACTGAACCCCAATTTAGCGGGACTCCTCTGTTTTTCAGGATGATATTTTATGGACCCCAGTGACCATGTTTTATATAGACATAAATATGTACAAATATATTAATCATATATTTATAACATATGTATAACATATTTATAATATATTCATAACATATTTATAATATATATATAATATATATAATATATATAATATATATAATATATATAATATATATATATAGTATAGTTATACGAGTCTTACCTTGGTACAGATGATGGATAACTGTTGTTTTACCGAGGTATAAGCCTCGGATAGATGTGGGCTAGGGAGAGGTAAGCACGTCCGGTACCAGCAATCTTAACCTACTTATTGAGGATAAAAATGACTTTCAAACAATGGATACTATTACTTTACCGAAAAGGTACACCAACGGAATAGATGTGGCAGGGTGTGGCGGGAGGGCCCTAGCCCACATCTATCCGAGGCTTATACCTCGGTAAAACAACAGTTATCCATCATCTGTACCAAGGTAAGACTCGTATAACTATACTATTTTACCTCGGTAAACAGCCTCAGGCTAGCCTCAGGCTAGGGAGACCTTTACATAATTCATTTTTATCCTTAATATCATTCTTTCTTATTATTATAACATTCTAAATTTTTGTTCTCACCTATTCTTGTTAGTTGGCGAGAAGACGCTTTGCAACGCCGGTAGGCTTTTCTAGTCGTTTATTATAATGTTTTGCAAACGACTTAGCCGTCTTCCAGCCTGCATGCGCTAGTATTCTTTTCACAGAAATACCAAGCACCCGTGCCTTGGAGACCATGGCTCCTCTAGTTGAGTGGGAAGAGTATTTACTCGTATCCACTCCAGCCAATTTCAACACCGTAATTGTCCATCTGGCAAGTGTGTCTCGTGAAATCGCCTTATGTGGCTTTATAAAGCTCACTAATAGTTGTTGTGATGCACGTAAATCCTTTGTCTTGTATATATAAGCCCGTATGGCCGACACAACACATAATTTCCGATCATTCGGAAAACAGTCTAAGTGAACCGTTGATAAAGGGTCACCTAACGTGTTCGATTTAAGCAATTTTTCTAAATCAAACGTAGCTTGTTGCTTGTCTATTTCTAATCCAGTTAAGGATAAAGCAACAATCGTCTGTCCTCTGTGTCCGGTTACTAACAATAACAGGACCGCGACCTTAAAACCTAACTGTTTTATATCTAACCACGAGTTGTGAGGCCAAGCCTGAAACAACTTAAATACTATAGAAACATCCCAAAACCGACTATACTTTGGTTTTGGAGGATTCCTTTGATAAATTGAACGAAGTAAATAACAAATAACATAATGTTTTCCAACTGTTTCGCCATCAATTCTAGGTAATATAATTGATAACGCACACCTCGCCGCATTAATCGATCCAAAGGAAAGTCCTTCATCCTCTAGAGAACGAAGAAACCGAGCTACTTGTGAAATCTTTGGATTTGTTGGCTTAACTTTCATTAACAAACAATGTACACCCCATTTCTTTAAATAGGTTGTATACATTTTGACAGTTCCTGGCCTCCAGGCATCCGATACTATCCTATCCTCAGTAATTCTGTCCAATCCAAATTGCTGTAGCTGCTTCCTTAGAAAAGGAATGCCAATAGGGGCGTCGTTGACACGTCGCCGTGAACCACTAGCGGTCCGTGGTGCGTCAGATTCCCGAGTTTTCTTGGGAATCGTATACGATCTTTTGCCAGTTGTGAAACTGCTGGCAGCCAAGGTTGCGTGTCCCAATCGGGCACCACCAGTATCGCATGTGTCCCTTCCAAGCCGATTTTTCTCACTACTCGGCTGATAATGCTAAATGGTGGGAAAATATAAAAATAATTATTTTCCCAAGTAATAGCAAACGCATCTACTTTCCAAGCATCCGGTTCAGGATGCCAAGAAACATAACAGGGTAACTTGTTATTATTTCGTGATGCAAATAAGTCAACTTCAGGTGTACCCCATTTTTTCACAAACGAAGTTAAACAAAGGTGTAGAGAGAGACCACTCTAAATGGTCATGGAAATTTCTACTTTTATAATCTGCAAGTGTATTTTGTGACCCTGGAATATGCGCTACAGTCAGCCAGACTTGTTGAGCCTGTGCCCAGTTCCAAATCAGTTTAGATAACTGATTGCAAGACTTTGATTTGGTTCCACCCATGTTACGAATATATGCCATGGCAGTAGTATTATCAGTTAGTATTCTAACCTGTGATTTATTTATCTTTACTAAACTACGTAAGCCCAGATAAATAGCACGCAATTCTAGTGCATTAATATAGTCTGATTTTTCATCATCAAGCCATCTACCTCCTGTTGTGACCCCATCTCGATGAGCTCCCCAACCTTCTAACGAAGCATCAGTAGTAATTACTGTATTAGGTTCCGCCATGCGGATTGGATTTGGTGAACTTGCTATATGTTGCATCCACCATCCAATATCCTGTAACCCTTCTTGCGAAATAAACATCTTTCGCTCAAAATTGCCTTTAGTTCGTGTTAACGCTAAATTTTTATCTATTTCTAGCGACTTAATATGGGCCTTCCCATATAACACAGCAGGTGCATATGAGGTCATTATGCCAATAAGAACAGCAACCTGTCTAATTTTTGGCTTTGATAACTTAATAAGCTGAGTCGCTGTAGTCATAAACTTAATTAGTTTTTGTTCTGTTATCGACACTGTAAGGGACTGTGTATCCAGAATAAACCCTAAACATTTGAGTTGTTTTGTTGGTTTAAACACTGACTTTTGTTGATGTACATAAAACCCCAATTTAGTGAGTAATGCACATAAATCCAAAACTGCATTCACACAACCAATTTGTGTTGATGCTATAATAAAAGAATCATCTATGTATGGAAACATTATGTGACCCTTCCTCGCCATTACCGAGAAAACAGGTTTAAGCAATTTAGTAAATAAACGTGGCGCACAAGCTAAGCCATTCGGCATGCAGGTAAACTCATAGAGTTGGTTATCCCAAATAAATCGAAGAAATTTTCGGTATTGTTCCATTATGGGAAGCGTATAATATGCATCCTGTAAATCAACACTAGCCATCCACGCATCTGGTGTAATCAGATCTCGTGCCGTATCTAGAGAGAACATTTTAAAATGTCGATATTCCACCCTTTTATTAAGGATTGTTAAATCCAGGATCATTCGAACATCACCATTAGGCTTCGGTCTCGAGAAAATGTTTGAAATAAACTGTCCTGAACAGTGTGTCACTTTTTGTATAATTCCTTTCTCAAAGAATTTATGTACCTGTTTAGTTAGTGCCTCTCGTTCAACTGGTTGAATGTTATATGGAAAAGGTATTATACTTTGTACAGGAATTTGTGTAAAGGGAATGTGAACACCCCTAACTATTTTTATAATTTCTTGGTCACTAGTAATTTTGTGCCACTCAGAAATATGATTACTAATATTACCAGCCACAAAGTTGCTTACAGTTTGTGTGTTTTTAGAGGCTTCAGGGACTTGTAAAGTTTGTGTTTGGACCTCTACTTGGACCCGCCCCTGGGGAAAGGTCTCGACGAGTTGAACCCTCGGCCTATTGGCCGTGCGGTGTTGTCGGTCCAGCCTGGGCGAGCGCCCCGGCCCCGAAACCCTTGACCGAAGTTTGAACTCGGTCTGGTTCCTCTGGTGAACCGTCGTGGACGAAAATCCCCTCGTGACTTTTTGAAACGAGGAGCTTCCTGTTTCTTCTTGCCATCCATGTTTTTGCCACTCTTGGCTGCAGTCTCTACCTCTTTATAGAGGTATTGTAGTTGACCGCCAAACATCTTGGTGTTATCTAAAGGTTTCCCTTTAATCGGCTCTGGAGCAAGATAGAGCGTAAACTCCTTCCCCTCATTATCGGTAACCTTCTTAGAGCGAGCCACTTCTTTGCCAGCATCTGTGCAAACTGACTTGAAGACATTTTCATATCTTCGAAACGACAGGTAATTACCTGCCGCCGCTAGTACTGCAATGCCTTTGTCCATTGTCTTAGCCAAAGACGAGAACTTATTTTCACTCTGCATCCTATTAGCCACAGGAACAATAGCTGTTAGGGTAGCCAACACTGCCTTATGCACTGTGTGCAACACATCCTCAAACTTCTTACGGTCATCCGTCATATTGACATCCCGATCCATTTCTTTAATGATGGAGTTGGGAACACCCTTTATGCCTGTTAACTCATCTCCTAACTTGGAGATAACCTCCGCCGGTTTGAACGTGCGGAAATGACCATTCACGGTCTCGCGCATAAGCGTAGTGGTTTTAACCCGCTTAGCCTTTGGCTTCTCCACCTTCTTAGCCACTTTAGTGCCAATGTCCGCATAGACCCCTTCATATATGGTGTCTGAGTCTGATTCCGTAGAAGTAGACTCAGTGGACGACTCAGAAGAAGAATATTTCCTCTTCCTCTTCTTCTTTTTGGACTTAGTCTTCCGCTTTTTGCGAAAACCAGTCTCTGCCCGCTCCTTGGTGAATTCATCACCCGAAGAAATCACCTGTTTCTTCTTCTTCCTCCGTTTAGGAGAAGGAGGAGGAGGAGCCTTAAGCTCCACCGCCGAGTCTGTGTCCAAGAAATCCTCAAATGAATCCTCTTGGACACTCGGCCTACGCCGCTTCCGAGACACAGGCGATTTGGCAGTCAAGATGTGGCTTTCCAATCTTGCAAAGCGAGCCTCCCAATCTGGAGGCGCAGGCACATCAGGCACTGCGTCCTCGTCCGGGTCGGAGAGGATATGCGCCCGGGGCTGTGTCGACGGCCCTGCCGACAACACAGGTGAGGAGTCGTACTCCTCGTCCACTCCACTCGGAACACGCCCCTCGGCTGCTGCTGCACCGCGCTTACTCCGCTTCGTGGCCATCGGGAGCTGAAACAAATATTTTTGGTCAGTCCCGGTATATATATATGTCACAATATGGTTGTTTCAAACTCATTTGGACATCTATTGGTGTTAGAGAACGTGTTTATACCGTTATAACACAGGCGTAATAAGCTAAATTTGTGCGTGGGTTGTGGGTCAAGCCCAAACCTTACGCGGGGTCGGGACCAGTGTATCGGCCCGCCCATCCCTCTGTTCCGCACACTTCTCCCACCTGTGACTACTACGTCAACAAGTTGGAGAAAATGCTACGAAACTCGGAGAAACGCCTGAAAAAGTTTTGTCTAGGGGAGTCTATAAAAGAAACCCAGGAGCATCTCCAACATTACTCTCTATTAGAGTACGAGAGAATTTCCACATGATAAGGCGAAACCCACCATCTCTACCCATAGTCACACGGTGACACCCGGGTGTTGACATAACCGCTAATGACCGGTTTGGTTCCTTCGAGAAACCCACTCGAGTGTTCTATCCTTGGTTGTTTATAACCAAATAACTCGTCCAAATTGGACCAACGAAAGTCTAAACTTTCCATATTGATGCTCTAATGCATCATAATTAAGCTAACCACAGTTTTTATTATACTTACTGCGTATTTGCTTGTATGTAGACTAATTTTGCCGGAGCAACCCAACGACACGTTATCCAGTCGTGAGTTGTATATGCTAATTGCTGGTACCGGACGTGCTTACCTCTCCCTAGCCTGAGGCTAGCCTGAGGCTGTTTACCGAGGTAAAATATATATATATATGCACACATACACATATACCATAAAACAGTCTCTGGCAGTACCATATGATTCATGTTTTGCTATTTAAACTAGATTACATTCACATATCAGTAAATGAATGGTTAGTGGAGCTCCTGCTAGGGACCTATCCAATTATCTCCAGTTTAATTACTAGAATAATTACCTCGTCTATACAGCCTCAGTCACTGATTAGTCCGTTAACAAGGTCCACACGAGGCTTCCGGGAGATTGACTGATTGGAGTTTTACATCGTAGCCACAGCTGAGGTCAAGCTTGATAGTGCTATCGCACTGGGATAACATAGACTGCACTGACCTGTCAGGCAATGAGCCACATAGATAGGTAGGCATGGATAGGTTGATTTCACCAAGCGGCCTAGGTAGTGTAAACCGGCTGTCACACCTCGCCAGATTGAGCAATGGACAGAATTGTCTAGTCCGGTGGTGATAAGTATCAAAATGTATTAAAATGTTGCGCTATCGAGTCAATGGCCGCTGGACGAACAGACATGAAACGGACATGAACGGATAGCCAACGGATGGTAAGCGGACTAAACAGACTCAAACTGGACAAGAAACATAGATGTCAATCCGGCAGCATCCGTTCCAAGTTATGTGCATGTTCAAAACTTGTACGGACACAAACCGGACTATCAACAGACTTTGTTCGGTTTCTTTCCGTTTCCTCCAATCCGGTGATGTGTGACAGCCGCTTGATGCACGAAAAGGAAGAAAGCAAGGCAGAGGTGGAGAAAAAAGAGGCGTTTATTGGGACGCCTCAGAACATACAAGCTATACAAGGAGAAGAAAGCGATGCTGCAGGGAGGACGGCTGGAGGGCGAGTGCCTGAGGGAGGCCGGCGGGCGGCCTTATAAGGGAGGGAGCTGAAAGGCGAGGGGGGAGGTGAGAAAGCGGCGGGCAAGGGCGGCAGGGGTGCAGGGCGACAGGGGTGAGAGAAAGCTGAGGGGCGGATGACAGGGGCAGGTGGGAAAGCTGCGCGACGGCAGGCGAGGCGGGGGGAGGGTCTCTTCCTTCCCTCGCATCAAACGCAATGCGAGCATTACGACCAATGGTTAGTGCACTACCCTCTGAATGGCAAGAAGTGTGGGTTCGAATCCTGCTCTCGGCTCAATATTTCCCATTTTCATCACCATCGTCATAACACTGTTTTCCATTATGTGGATCCTGACAAGCTATGCACTGTATGTATGTATATAAGTGCACACTGCCTGTACGTATGTAATTGTAAGCATTAAAGCCCCTGTCACACATCACCGGATTCAGCAACGGACAGAATTGTCTAGTCCGGGCGTCATAAGTATCAAAATGTATTAAAAGGTGTCAAAATGTTGCGATATCGGGCCAAAGGCCACTGGACGAATGGACATGAAACGGACATCATAGCCATGAACGGACATGATAGCCAATGGACGAAACAAACTCAAAACGGACAAGAGCCGTAGGCGTCAATCCGGCGGCATTTGTTCCAAGCTTTGCGCATGTTAAAAACTTGTACGGAAACAAACCGGACTATCAACGGACTTTGTTCGGTTTCTTTCCGTTTACTCCAATCCGGTGTTGTGTGACAAGGGCTTAAACAACTTATGGATGTAAACCATTTAAAAAGACTTACAATTCCAGGGGTACGAGTGTAGTAGTCTGCACTGACCACTCAGACAAGGCACCACATAGACAGGTAAGCAAGGATAGGGTGATTGCATCAGGGAGCCTAGCTAATGTGATGGTTATGAACGCTAGGACCGGAAGGGCAAGAAAATGTAGGCTTGAAACCTGCCCTAAGCACAACATTTCCCGTTTTCATCACTCCCACAACACATACATGCATCATGATATATATAATGAATATATTTAAGACACAACTCTCCATAATTAAGCATTTTGAGCTAAGAAAGATACAATTTCAGTCACTTTACAAGCTGATGTTTACATCACCATTGATTAGCCATAAGTAATTCTTGTTCTAAATATTAAATTGTCAAATGTGATAACAAAATCTTGTTTCAAAGAAATATATAACCAATATCTGATTAACCCTACTCATTTTCTATTTCTACATATATCATTAACCATAGGATATAAATAAAAACATGAATAAAATAAGTAAAACTGACTCTGGCTATGGCTCTAACACTAGTCTTGAGTGCCCAGATTTGTCTAAATCTAAATGCACATGGCATAAGATGTGCATATTATATTGATGTAAATGCAATGCTGGATAAAAGATTAATATCTTAATTTATTATATATTTTTTTTAGTTGGTATTCTATGTTTCAAACAAGAGCTGAGATGAGCTGAAACTAGCACATTTCATAGCTGCACCCAGTGTATTAGCATGTGCCATGTGCTTCTCACGGGTTTGTTTTGCTCTGACGCATCCCACAATGCATCGCGCCGCTGGAATGGTGATGTAGTCTATTACAAGGGGGTACTGGGAGTGTTTCCACAATCAATTCTAATACACAGTAGGGGACGGGGGAACTAGATGTTGACTGCGGGTAGTTGTTTTCAATTTGTAAAGGGCGCATTCCTTACACGCGGTATGCGAATGCGAATGTGACAAAAAATCGAAACGCCTTGAAGCCTATGGGCTACATTCCTTACACGTGGTATGCGGCATGCAAATACTGAATCGGTCCATGTAGCGATCGGTGCGGCATGCGAATGCGAATGCTGCTGCGTTTGCCATAGAGAACAGTGGTGAGGAAACCTGACACTGTGTGTGGGTGTGGGTGTGTGTGTGGGTGTGGGTGAAAGGACCCATCCCGTAAGCACGCCGCACGCCGCATGCCGCACGCCGCATGCCGCATACCGCTAGCTTAAGTTGTCTTCTTAGCTGGTAATTTGATATTAGCTCAATTACACAATCTAATGACTTTAGTCCAGCGTTAAAAGGCTGCCACTGACACTACTATAGTGATATGTGTATTAGTATGTTTGTTTGTTAGGGTCTTACGTCCTAGCAACATCTAAGGACATATCAGGACGGGTACCGACTTGGGACAGTGCACACTCGTGGTGACTTTACAGTGCTGCCCCACTGGAAAACCAGGCCACTGGTACCATGACCCGGTATCTCACTAGGTCACATTATCCTGACACTGAGCTAACCGGTCCATGACCTCTCCTAGTAATGCCAAGCACGAGAAAGCCAGCGCTCTCACCAATTCAGCGACTAGTCCTACAACGCAACCACCTAACAGCTGGACTGGGCGGAAAGAATGGACTGGTGGTTAAAGCACTCTCTTCCGGTAAAGAAGGGTTCGAGCCAAATCTAAGACTTCATGAAACATTGGTGCCTGTCGCTAATCAACTTGGAATTACGAGGCTAGGACAAGGACTGGTCAGCTCAGCATAAGAATAACGTGACTAAGTAGGAAACTGCAACATGGATTTTTGGATATGGGTTTTTTTTTGGTTAATTTTTTTTCTTTGGGGGAGGGGGTTGAGGTTGGGGTTGGGGAGGGTCATCTGGATGGTGCATCACTATACAGCCACTAGGAGTGTCTACTATTAAAAGTCAGCACCCGTCTTGACATGACACCAGATGCTAGTAGAAGGCAAACAACTTACCGATTAATCAATCAATCACCCACCCGAGCTGATCTGGTGAGGAGGGGAACAATGGGGGGCTAACGGAATACGCCTCCCACCTACCCTCAGACGTCTTGCTGCCTCTTTGCACTCAGACCACGTGCTTCCGCCTTTACCACACAACCGGAAGTCCTACCGGAGAGTGTCCGGCGTAGTTGGTATTCAGCTCAGTGACGACCAATAATGCCACGCATCCATAGTGCTAAGTGATACACAATTCCAGCCATAGGTAACGCCCCACCCCGTGCTGTATGTCATTATGGGGGAATGCCGTGTTACTGACAAGTCATTGATCTCTGCTCACTGTGTCACTGACAAGTCACCGACCTGTGCTCACTGTGTGACTGCTCACTGTGTTACTGACAAGTCACCGAGCTATGCTCACCATGTTACTGACAAGTCACCGACCTCTGCTTGCTGCAGTACTGACAAGTCACCGACCTCTGGTCCCTGCATTACTGACAAGTCACCGACCTCTGCTCACTGTGTTACTGACAAGTCACCGAGCTATGCTTGCCACGGTACTGACAAGTCACTGACATCTGGTCCCTGCATTACTGACAAGTCACCGACATCTGGTCACTGCGTTACTGACAAGTCACCGACCTGTGCTCATTGTGTTACTGCTCATTGTGTTACTGACAAGTCACCGAGCTCTGCTTACCATGTTACTGGCAAGTAACCGACCTCTGCTTGCCGTGGTACTGACAAGTCACCAACCTCTGCTCACTGTGTTACTGACAAGTCACCGACCTCTGCTCACTGTGTTACTGACAAGTCACCGAGCTCTGCTCACTGTGTGACTGACAACTCATCGACCTCTGCTCACTGTGTTACTGACAAGTCACCGACCTCTGCTCACTGTGTTACTGACAAGTCACCGAGCTCTGTTCACTGCGTTACTGACAAGTCACCGACCTCTGTTCACTGTTTTACTGACAAGTCACCGAGCTCTGCTCACTGTGTGACTGACAACTCATCGACCTCTGCTCACTGTGTTAAGTCACCGACCTCTGCTCACTGTGTTACTGACAAGTCACCGCGCTCTGTTCATTGCGTTACTGACAAGTCACCGACCTCTGCTGACTGTGTTACTGACAACTCACCGAGCTTTGTTCACTGCGCTACTGACAAGTTACCGACCTTTGCTCACTGTGTTACTGACAAGTCACCAACATCTGCGCACCGTGTTACTAACTACTCATCCATCTCTCCTCACCGCGTTACTGACAACTCACGATCATGCCGACTTTATAGTGCTGCCCACTTGGAAATCAGGCCGCCGGTACCATGATATCCCACTCTGTCATGATATCCTACTTAGTCACATTATCCTGAAACTGAGCCAATCAGTCCTTGCCCTATACTAATAATGCCGAGCACCTGGCTAGGAAGGCACAAGTATAAATTTTGAAGTCATTGTGTGAAAATATACGGATTTTCGGTTAAGAATTATATATTGGCAGAGAGCATTATTATTCTTGGGCGACGGAGTGGGGACGATGTTATCTAAACTAAAAGTAATAATATCCCACTCCCATTATGACATGATATAAGCTGTGTGCAATATATGTTCATATATTATGCCTGAGATTAATGAAGAGATGTTCCTATATAAGAGGCAGTACATGATTGTTGAAATGTTTCTCTATGCATCCATAAAGAGTGCAATTGGAGAAGAGACCATTTTAACAGAGATCTATTGTAACTGTATGCAGCTATCTGTCCCTACATGACCACTGGGTGTGCACACCAGCCTAATTTGCATATACACACAGGGCACCACCTGCAGCTGGGTTGAGTGACAGCCACCCCTACTGGGGGAGGGTGCCACCCACCCTGACTGTGGAGGTGCCTGATTGGCTGACTGTGGACTGCCCAGTCACCTGCATCCCATTGGCCCTCTGACCACACTAGCCTCAAACCTGAGATCATTATTCTAGATTCTGCTTCAGACACACTGAAGAGAGATCACTCTACTCCTCGCTCTTGAGTGAGACACACCTACTCTTGAGCAGGAACCCCAGACACTCTGTCTGATGCTATCAAAATTCATCTATTCCAATTGAGTGTGTACACAGCCCTAGGACTCCTGCCTCATGGGCTGTAGGCACTGCTTCTATACAGGCTAAAGTGGTAATGAGATTTTGTGTGGCTAGAAGGGAAGGGGTGTGGATGATAGGTCACTGGTAGTTGGACAGGAGTTGGTGTTCTTAAAGCACAACTTCTCCACTGTTTATCTGTGTGACTTGTCTTCATTCTTCCTTAGCATTGGTTAATGAGTTGATAGACGGGTGAGATGAAGGGGAGAGTTTTTGTAGTATTATCTGGTGTCCCAAACATGGCCGGGCATTCAGAAATACAACAATTGGTTAGACCCGACCAGAGTTTGAACCCGTGGGTTCGAATCCCACGATCTACCAAAAGGGGAGACGGCCGCTCAACTCATTCAGCAATCCCGCCTGGTGCTGCTAATTAACATGTAAAGTGATTACATGAATGGGAGCGGGTGGGGGGGTGGGGTCTCAAGGCGGCAGATTAAAGTTCATGTCTCATCACCTTATAAGTAACAGTAATCTTTTGAGCTGTCACCTACATGGGTCTTCCCCACCAAGGTGTAGGCCTGCTTAGAAAGCTCTATTTCAACAGAGGCACATTTGCTCTAACTCCTATATGTGGAAGGGAAGGATAGTTTTTAATATATTTATTCACGCGGACAAAATGATGATAGCGACTTCTTGTGGGTTATTTTTGTTTCTTTTGTGGGGAACATTAGTTGATTAAGCAGGCGAAATTCCAACCACGGGCAATTGGTCTTCCTCATTCCACTGTTCCTTGCCCTATCCTAGTAATGCTGAATGCCAGGCTAAGTAGCGGCTTGGTTTGACTTGGCCAGGGCTCAAACTTGATGTTTCAAATTCCACGACTATCTACATGAACGGCTAACTATCTATAGGAGCAGCTCACTATTGATATAAGCAGCTCACTATCTATATAAGTAGCTCCTTATCTATATGAGCAGTTTATTATTTACATGAGCAGCTCACTATCTATATGAGCAGCTTATTATCTATATGAGCAGCTCTCTATATATATGAGCAGCTCACTATATATATGAACAGCTTATTATCTACATGAGCAGCTCACAACCTATATGATCAGCTCGCTATGTATATGAGCAGCTTATTATCTACATGAGCAGCTCACTATATATATGAGCAGCTTATTACCTACATGAGCAGCGCACAACATATATGAGCAGCTTAGTATCTATATGAGCAGCTCACTTGTCCCCTCCTCAATTCCCTCCCTTAGTTCCCCCTACACATAAACACCCCCCCCCCCCCCACACATGCAGACCACACTTACACGTGGAATTCATAGTGCCGTTGCACAGAGGATTAACCGAACTGTTCAGTTGAACAATAAAAACGCAATATGCAAAGGAAGTTCTCAAGATGAGAGTTTTATGTTTACTGTGCACAGAATGATCAATTAATAAATGTAAATGTTTCCGATATTTAATATCATAAGAATGGTAATGATGGTTGGTTGGTCCTGGCAACATTTAAGTTCATATCAGGAGGGGGATCATGATGGTGATGACGATGGAGTAGTAGTAGTAGAAGAAGAAGAAGAAGAAGGAGGAGGAGGAGAAGAAGGAGGGGAAGAAGCAGAAGAAATAAAACAACAAAGAGAAGAACAGATAAATACAAATACAAGAAGAGTGTGTGTAGTTGATATAAGTGTGTAAGGAGAGGGGTGATACTGAGTGGCAGATATTTAGGAAGGTCGGCTCACCTCAACAATCAAATAATGGCGGGCGGGGATGTACGCGGTCCCGCTGTGTAATGCTGCTGTGATAGTCCCCGGGTTCCCGCAGCCACCCGGCGTTAAAAGGCACACGCGACGAGGAGGACAGGAAGGAAGCAGGGGAGGAGGGGGAAGAGGGAAGGAGGCACAGGGGAAGGAAGGAAGAATGGAGGGAGGAAGGACTGGAGCCTGAAAGTAGATGGGAGGGAGGAAAGTGATGGGGAGGAAGAATGCAAGAGAATGGGTGTAGGAGAGGATAGAAGGAGAGGGGAGGAGGGGAGGGGAGAAGGGGAAGGAGGAAGGACTGGAGCCTGAAAGTAGATGGGTGGGAGGAAAGTGATGGGGAGAAAGGATGCAAGAGAATGGGTGTAGGAGAGGATAGAAGGAGAGGGGAGGAGGGGAGGGGAGAAGGGGAAGGAGGAAGGACTGGAGCCTGAAAGTAGATGGGTGGGAGGAAAGTGATGGGGAGAAAGGATGCAAGAGAATGGGTGTAGGAGAGGATAGAAGGAGAGGGGAGGAGAGGGGAGGAGGGGAGGGGAGAAGGGGAGGGAGGAAGGAGGAAGGAGAGAAGAAAGGGAGAGAGGAAGAAAGGTAGGAGGGACAGAAGGGAAGAAAGGGAAGAAGGAGGCAGAAGAATGGGGAAAGGAAGGGGTGGATGGGGGGGGGGGGCAACCCTTCCATCACGATACCACGTTAATGGCACGCCTCCCGCCGGACACCTTGTAAAATCTTCCGATATTTGAGATATGGGCTATGGAGAGCTACTCTATAATACATTGCAAACTAGTCTATATTCTGGTAGATGATATGTAACACCCATGACAGCATTGGTAAGGAGCATGTGCCCGTTAGGTCACCATGGCGCATACACTTTGTCCCCCTTGTGGTGGAGGGAGGCGGCGGGTGGTGGAGAGGGGCCCGTGTCGTAGTTTCAGTTCCAAGCAGTTGAAGTTCCCACAATTGCTTCTGCGCATGCATCAACATCTAACGGCATCGTCTGCGCATTGTCAATGGTCGTGAGCAATCTTCTTACAGAAAAAGTGAAATATCTCTAAAACCACACCACCTAGAAACAAATCGCTTGGTACACATATAGAAAACATGTTTACCGAAAAGATTATATTAAATTTATAAGGTTACTCACACTGACACTATAGTGACAGCGATTTGCGGCGATCGGCGATGGTTTAAATCGGGCTAATGTTGACACATGCGCAGACAATGCTTTGACGCATGCGCAGAAGCAATTGTGGGAACTGAAACTGCTGGGAACTGAAACTGCGACACTGGGAACGATGGTCCCACGTGGGAGGTGGGGGTGGGGCTGTGGCGGGAATTGAAGGGGTAGGCTCGAGTCATGGAGGAGAACCATAGTGGGGTGGGGGTGAAGGTGAGGGTGAGGTGTCTGTAGAGGGAAGGGGTGGCCCGAGGGAAGGGGGGGGGGGATTCGGGAAGAGTACGCCCCAGGCGACGGGTGAGGGGAGATTGTAATTTGCTTTTCTCTTAAAAAAAACAACAATACCAACTCTTATACATTAGTAACATGACTACGACTGTCCATGGATCAATACTAGTCCAACAACTACTACTCCAAGTGCAGCTCTTGCTTTTGACAATTTTGATTAGCAACAATTCCTATTTAGTTTAGAAAAGGATTTAGTTCACTGCTCACTTGCATTATAGTTAACCTAGTATACCAGTAAATGTGGGTCACGTGTTTCCCCCGCGCAATGCGTTTTACTGCTGTGTAGCGATATTCATAATTTGTGTCGCGATTGGCGATGCGAACCCTAACAATTCACTGTACTCCTACAACAACAAGCACCAGACGACTAATTAATCTCTTGTCTGTGTTCTGTATGCATAATGATATAATTATAAGTAATAGAGACAGTTACACAGACATCGACCCAAACACAGCAATGCTACCGAATACAATCAGCCACTTCACGTCATTAGTGTGCCTCCACCCACCATTCCCCGCGGGGTAATTGATACGTCACTGCGGATGGAAGCACTCACGCATGCGCACTGGTCATGACGTGGGCATGACTGCGCAGAATACACTGTCAGTTACAGTTGCCTAGTTGTACACTTTAACAATTTTGTTTATTTACTATTTTATATATTTGATATATTTTACATATTTTTATTTTGGAGCGAGTGGTATAGACGTGAGGCAGAGCCATGCCACGAAGAACATGCCAGGTGGCAGCAGCAGGCGAGGCAGAAGGCCTGACCAGTCGCTTGAGTATATTGGAGTGTCAATAGTTGTGTAGTGTCATTTGGTGTGAACTAAGGACACAGTTTATGGGTAATCTGTTTTTGGATAATTATACTTGTATAATTGTCTATACGTCACTTTTTCTTTCAAATTATTTTTTTGATATAAAATTTATAGGCATATAATGTACTTAATTTTAGTTTGAAATTACTTAAAGTTGCATAGTCCGATGGGTTTTGAGTTTCTGTCATTTTCTGAGATAAACATATTAGGATGATCGTTATAATCTACCCTACTTTCACTTGAAGTAACTTTTATTTTAAATAGCTAACTTTTGAGATATTTGAAGTGCAAACAAGCAAAATTAGTTTGAGCAAGCTTGCCAAAACTCTGACACCATAGGTTTCTGCATTAATAGGTTCTATTAAATTGCCTCAGTATTCCCTTCTATGTGGTGACAAGTGTTTAACAAGTGCACCAGTATTTAAGATATGTAGAATCAAATTGAGATACTTGCTTTGGTTTTGAAAATTTGATGCTTCATCGGACTATGCAGCTTTAAATAGCTAACTTTGGAAATATTGGAAATGAAAACATACAAAACTACTTTTGGTGTTCACATCGAAAAGTTGGACACCATAGGCAGTAGCAAGTTCTATTTAAATTGACTTTGCATTCCCTCATATGCAGCAACACAATTATGGGGCTGTCACACTACGACGCTTCTCCCGGCGACCCGTCAGCATTGAAAATAAAATCTTGCGAGTCGAGAAACGTTAAAGATAGTGGAAATATGGTGAAATTGGATGTTAGCGCAGCGTGTGAGTACCGTGTTATTAGCGCCCGGCCAACGTGGTGGTGTTGTATATCGGTGCATTCTCTCTGTGTCTCTGTATGTGTCTGTGTCTGTGTCTGTGTCTCTGTATGTGTCTCTGTCTGTGTCTCTGTCTGTGTCTGTCTGTGTCTGTGCCTCTGTCTCCATCTCTGAGACGCAGAGACACACACACACATACACACACAGAGACACATAGACACACGCACAGATACACAGAGACACACACACACAGACACAAATACACACACACATACACAGAGAAACATACAGAGACACATAGACACACAAACAGACACAGAAACAAACACAGATACACAGACAGAGACACATACAGAGACACAGACAGAGACACATACAGAGACAGACACATAGACACAGACAGAGACACAGACAGAGACACAGACACAGAAACACAGACAGAGACAAAGAGAGAGACAGACACAGAGACACAGACAGAGACAGAAACACAGACAGAGACACATACAGAGACACATACAGAGACAGACACAGAGACACAGACACACAGACAGAGACACAGGCAGAGACAGACATAGAGACACAGACAGAGACACATACAGAGACAGACACAGAGACAGAGACACATACAGAGACAGACAGAGACACATACAGAGACACAGACACACAGACAGACACGTACAGAGACAGAGACAGAGACACAGAGAGAGACACAGGCACACACATAGAGACACAGAGACACACACAGAAACACACACACACACAGAAACGTGTGAGCAACGACCCTCCCGCGCACGCGCCGTCTGCCTAGCATTCCCATAACGTTATTCCGGCGCGTCCAACAGAACTCGACGTCAGCCTAACGTCCTTACCCATATATTTGCGCGCGCTGGCGGTCGTTGTTTTTTTTTTTACATGCTTAAAACCTTGGGCGACAGGGAACGCGCGCCGGCGTTTTGCACCGATCGTCAACGTCAAAGATAATGTACCGACGTGTACCGACATGTACCGACGCGTGCATAACGCACCCCCAGCGTGTCTCGATATTTCACCCATTTTCGCCCAAAAACACCACACGTCGCCAGGTCGCCGGCGAGAAGCGTCGTAGTGTGACAGCCCCATTAATAAGCGCACCAGTGTGTGAATTAAATATGTAGGATCTAATCTAGGCAAGTGCTTTCATCGGACTACTGAATTTCAAAGTGGCCCCATGGGATGGGTTGGTTCGTTGGTTATTGGAGTTTTACGTCCTGGCAATATCTAAGGTCATATGAGGATGGGTGCTGACTTGTGACAGTGCACACTCATGGTGACTTTATAGTGGTGCCCCATTGGGAAACCAAGCCACAAGCACCATGACCTGATGTCCCACTATCCTTACACGGAGCCAACCAGTCCTTACCCTATCCTAACAATGCTGAGTGCCTGGCTAGGAAGCGACAAGTCCTAATATTTAAGTCATTGGTTTGACTCGAATAGGGTTCAAACCCATGGGCTCGAATCCCACAATCTACCAAAAGGGGAGACGGACGCTCAACTCATTCGGCCATCCCGTCTGGTTCAGGGAAGATGGATGCGACAAGGGCACATATCAGTCGGATATCGGATCAGCGAACCAGTATAATCCCAGTGGGTCAGCACTATAAAGCACTGTCACAAGTCGATACCTATCCTGATCTACCCATAGATGTTGCTAGGGCGTAAATACTGCCAATAAACTAGATATAAAAAGTGGAGAAATTGTGGGTAAACGAAATGAGCACATAAATTCTTAATTTAAGAAGCAACATATATTCTTCACCTACCTTGTTATATTTACCCTCAATGTTTGAACTGATTAGTAGATTAGTTCCAGTAGATACATGAACTTTAAAGTTTGAATTGACAGAGCCCACATATCCACATGGTGGACATTAGCAGGAAGGTAAAAGGTTCCTGGGTAATACTCCAATCTAGGTCAGGAAGCTGTCATTTTCATTCGTTGAGGTAGTCAGGTTATGAACCAGTTAATTCAAACATTGTGGATTTACTTCATGGACTCTTTATCAATTCCAACTGATTTTGTGTCATTATGCCTTGATATTATGTGACTTGAACACACTGGATAGTATATACGTGGAGGGAAAACATACAAACGGATTATAGCTATTGGATTTTAATCAACATAAGATAGGAATGCCAAACTAAGACCATCAACAGTGAGACACATTTTCTACAACTTTTACATACGGTTGTAATTCACCTCTGAACAGAGTCAGAGGTGAATTTGTTATCTACCATTATAAACCAGCGTTTTGCACTGACTTGTCGCCTTAATGCTTACCGGACCAGTTTCATCCCTGGGTGGTCCCCTGCCTCAGCATGCTTCGGGACCACTATTATCGCTGCTACACTTGCTTTAAGTGCATCCGGTCCCTTCCTGAAAACCATTATCAGTCGGCACTTCCGCCTCTGGCTCCGTTTCCGGTAGCCCGCATCCGCAAGGTACACTGGTCCCACCGGTACTGCTTGGAAAAGACCCCGAAGCGGAGTGCTCGGAGAGGCACCACGTCCGCAGACACCCAATCAATCATCTCCTGCTTCTCATCTCACGGACGCCCCTTCCCCACACTCATCCTGATTTTTTGAAAAGTTGTATATCTTTATTTATAATTTCTTTCAAAGACACCAACATTAGAAAAAAAAGAAGACCCAGCTGAAGGGGACATTAGTTAATGGGGTTTTACTTCTCTCCCAAACATCCTAGAGCCTAATTAAATCCAGCGCATTAAAGCTGCATAGTCAGATGAAAACATCAAATTTTAAAAACCGAATCAATAATGTAGATTTGATTCTACACATCTAACTGTACTGAGATACTAATCCATTTATTAAACTAAACATTTGTCAGCACATAGAAAGGACTACTGAGGCAATTTAATAGAACCTGTTACTGCAGAAGCCTATGGTATCAGAGTTTTAGCATGCTTGCCAAAACTAATTTAGAATATTTGCACTTCAAATATCTCAAAAGTTTTAAATCAATGTTACTTCACGCTAATGTACGGTAGATTATAACGACCAACCTAATATGTTTATCTCAGAAAATGACAGAAATTCAAAACCCAAAACCATCGGACTATGCAACTTTAAGGAAGCGCAGTTATTATGGAATGCCGACAAGTCAGTTCTCTATGGTGATATCCACTACACTGCACGGATACAGATCTGTATGAATATCGACTGGTTTCCACTCAGATTGATGGCAGATGCCAATTTACACACCCATCTCCACTAGCTGGTTGCTTAGCAACATCTTAGTCAGTGTCGATAAGACATTCTCTATGGCAAGGTCTGTACACATGTGAAGATATGGAAATCAGGGCTATTTCAAGGGTGTCTTTGATAGGAATTCAAGATTATTTTCATTTGGATTTAGTCCGAAATCGCCATTTGGAATGGTGATTCCAGACTAATTTAGATCAGTAGGGACAGTTTCATAGAATTAAAGGCTTTTCAAGACTAATTACCCAAAATAAGTTAAATTCAAGACTTTTGAAGGCCTTGAAATGGGGCAAATGAAGTTCAAGACTTTTCAGACCCCTTACGGACCCTCCTACGGTGATATCCACTACACCTCATTGGTACAAGTCTGTGTAAATATTGACTGGTTTCCACTCACATTGAAGGCACTAGTCGGGAGTTGCCAATTCTCACTCACCCACACCCACCTCTATGCGCTAATCCCAAGAAAAGTGATGAATTACTAAGGTCTTACTGGATCAGCTTTGGTGGGGTTTTACACCTTTGCAACATCTAAGGTAATAGTGACAGTGCGCATTCATGATGAATTAATGGTGGTCCTACTGGGATACCAGGCCACCAGCACCATGACCTGATTTCACACTCAGTCACATTATCCTGACATTGAGCTAACCACTCGTTGTGCTATTCTAGTAATGCCAAGCGCCAGGCTAGGTAGCGACAAGCATCAATTTTGTAAGTCATTGGTTTGACTCGGCTGAGATTTGGCTTCCCGAGTTTCTGCACGTGAAGCCTGCGCTCTAACCAATTTACTAGATCAATATTGGCCAAATATGGTGGAGACTTAAGAAATACATAGTTGACTGATACCAGTGTATTGACTCGTTCCTGATTGACTAAATACTCTATTCTTTTTAATTTTTTTTGTAAATATCTATATTCTGCTGAATAGATTCTTTTGTCAGCGCCGAGAAACTGGTCTTCCAGCCATTTTGTCCTGACGACTTTAGATGTTGCCAGGACGTAAAACTCCAACAACCAACCAATCTAGTCATTTTTGTCCTCCAAATCTCACACTAACTTTGCGTGACTGTCACCTTTGTTATCCATGTCACTTTTAATTCCCCCCCCCCCCCACCATTCAAGTGATTTTATTCCTCCGAATAACAGGCTTTATAGTGCTGAAGTATTGTTATTTCAGCCATATTGACAAATGTCCCGCTACGCACTTAAATAGAGTCATAGCAATTTAAACAGAAAATACAGAACCACGCTGGATATTGAATAAGCAATGACCGAGAAAAGAAGAAGGCGGCGTAGTGGAGCCAGATGTGTTAGGTTACCATGGTGGAATGAGGAAGACCAGTCGTCTATGACTGAAATTTCCCCTGCTTAAACAACTAATGGACCAAAAAAAAAAAAAAAAAAAAAAAAAAAGGTAGTGGGAGGGATTTGGACATTCTTCAAGAAGTGACATACTGTTAGAAGAGTGGTGGGGTGCAGGGTGGGCCTTTGGAGTTGAAGTGACTTTGAGGGGGTTCTCAGCATAGAGCCATAGTTGATGTAAGTGCCTACTTCTAACTAAACGCACTTCCAGGCTCATTTAGATACTAGGTGCGGTGAAGGTATACTAGTTGGCCACTACTACACGAGGGTATGAGTATGTACTGTGTGTGGCCTCACCATCAATTATCATAATCTACAATCAATCCTCACGCCTCTGTGTAACCTCAGCTTCACCGCAGCTGATGCTAGGGCATCAAACCCATACCTGCCAACTTTTGTTAAGCGAAAATCCTAATAATAGAAATCCATCCGAGCGAAGCGAGGCGCGCAAGCGTTCTAGGGGGGTCCGGGTGCATGTCCCCCCAGAAAAATTTGAAAAATATATCAACTTTACTCACTCTAGTATTTAGGCTGAAAACTGGTAATAATTTCTTTAATAATGTGCCTAAAATGTCTCTGAAAATGCACCAGAATGCACCATTTTTGATGTATTTTTCAAATTGTTCCGGGGGGGGGGGGGGGGCATGGGGATTTTGAAAAAGCGGAATAATATGTTTATAATTCGTAGGGCGGAATGAGAATAAAAAAATCGTAATTATTCCGCCGAAATCGTAATAGTTGGCAGGTATGCAAACCCCATATTGGATACAACTGATTATCATTATTATTAGTACTAGTATTAAATGCGTACACAGTGTAGTAGTCTGCACTGTCCTCTCAGGCAAGTAACCACATACACAGGTAGGTGTGGGTAGTGTGGTGATATGAGGGAGCCAAGGTGGTGTCATTACACCACCTAGACTCCCTCATATCACCACACTGGTTAACATGGTTAACACACTGGCCCGGAATGCAAAGAGATGTGGGTTCTAGTCCCGCTCTAGCACAATATTTCCCATTTTGCATCACCCCCACGACAATAGTATTAATAGTCCTGTTCTTGCCATGATAACTATTGCAAAGCACGCCACCCTGCCCAGGGCGATAACATTGCAAAGTTTGATATCACTTGTGGTGTCTTTCTGCGGCCAGTCTATATGCTCAAACAGCGACTTCTACTGACAGTGATTACAAGAGTTTGAAAACCTATAGATATCTAATGAGACGAAGGGTAACTCGAGGACAACCATACAAGCTATGCAAGTGAAGAACCAGAACCCGCTTCAGACAAGTGTTCTTTATCGAGAGAGTTAATGATGTGTGGAACAGCATTCCGAGTTATGTCATGTCGGCACAGAGTATTACGGCATTTGAACAACGGATTGAGGAAAGCTGGAGGAATCAAGATATTGTATATAATTATGAAGCGGCTCTGATCTCATGTCACACAGGCAAGTCTAACAGTGATATCGCTCCAGATTGATCAGACAGTGATCTGGATATATTTGTCTAATGACCATCGCCCAGTAAATACCAAGTAAACTTAAGTGACGGTTTTACTCCACCCTCGCTGCACATACAGCATGCCATCATAACACGGCCTACCATTAATTATAGCTGACTTTTAAACTGTTGCACTTTCCACCAAAAGCCTTATTGTGAAACATGATCTGTACACACATGTTTTTTTTTTTAATTATCAAGAGTGGCCATTACGACAATGGAAAGAGAACACAATTATGATGCTAAATACAAGATCTTAATCTTTTACATTTTTTTCTTTTTACTTTGTAGTTCCAAAGTGGGATAATAAGGACTGCCCTGTTGCCTGGGGCACCTAGTTTACTCAATCGGACAGGTGAAGTTCTTGGTGACCTGCCCGAACAGGCAAGTCTATATTTTTCTGATCTGCAGTCACAGATTTCAGTTTCAATTGGCTGACTTGGGCTTCGGCAAGTATGTTTGCAACTCAGGCAAGTAGAAAATTCAGTCACTTGCCCAATTGGGCAAGTGGGGAAAATAGTGACTGTCCTACTCTGCTTTCTCATATATGTTTTGTTCTTTGCTCCAGGTTCAAGGTTCTGGTTCAAGGTTCTGGTTCAAGGTTCCGCTTCAAGGTTCTGCTGCAAGGTTCCACTTCATGGTTCCGCTTCAAGGTTATGCTTCAAGGTTACGCTGCTGGTGACTAACCTATCTATCGGTCTGTGCAGGACGAAAGCAATTGGATCAATCTCCCCTGGCGGTCATTCACCTACACGCTCTCAAAACGCTCTCTCCCCAGAGGTCGCTGTGTTCACACTACTTACACCTCAGTGCCACCCAGGCCACCTACTATTCAATTCAAAAGGTGCAGGTTTAAAAAAAAAAAAGAATTTAAACTATTGCTCTTTTGCCTTCTTAACCAATAGAGCCAATCGGATAACCCTTGATGCCTGGTCCAACTAATTACTCATTCTAGCTTGCCTTCGGCCTGAAGCCTATAATCTCAGAGTAGTTGTTGATTTAGATATTGTCCATTCTTGCAATGCTGGTGTTGCTTTTGATATTTTATGCGTGGGGTTTAAAAAACATAATAAAAGAGAAATAACTCAAAGGAAAAGAGAACAAAAATATTCAACAATAATGTCTCTGCTTGAGAACACTTTTTCAAAATCCAGTTTCGTGTTTGTTGTTGTTATTTTAGTTCTTGTTGGTTTTGAGAAGGCAATATCTGAAAGGAAAAGTGAGAAAAAACAACGAACCAATAATGTCAGATAATTCAGAGCGGTAAGACTTTAATGATTGAAGCAAATGTGAAGTTGTCATTGATTCGGTTTTATTTGGAAGGACTAAAAAAAACAAGGCTTTGTGCAGCCTTCGCTTGTTTTGTTTACAGCATTGTTTACAACAGTGTTCGCAGCACATCTGACATTGTAATAGTCTGCACTGACCTCACATGTCTCATGGAGCCCCATAGATAGCTAAGTGTGGATAGGGTCACTGATGAGGATGTTAGCTCTGGAATGGCAATACATGTAGGTTAGAATCCTTCACTAGGTGCACATTTGCCTCTGTTTGCATCACATCCATGACACTGGTGCCATGACCAGGATTCTGTACAAGGTATGCGCTGTATGGTTAGTGAACCTACTCAAGGTATATATATATATGCATTGCCTGTATGCGTGTAATTATCAGCATTAATGGACTTATGAACGTGAAGCACTTAAAAGACTTGCTATCTCAGGGGGATGAGTGCATTAATCTGCACTAATATGACAAGGAGGCATGGATAGGGTGATTGCATCAGGGAGCCTCGATAGTGTAATGGTTAGCATTCTAGCCCTAGAATGGCTTATCTAGGCGCAATATTTCCCGTTTTCATCACCCCCATGACAATAGTATCCATCTTAAATCACAGTCTTCAACGACATACTTTTTTCCTAACTTGATCACACCCAACTAAAGTTATTCCGTTTGCCATAACAGTGGCGCTCCCATATGAGTGTGGGGTGTGGGGGAACTAAAATATGGCAATCTTTCATCAGAGTGTCACATTTTAACACCACAGATTTAATGGTGAAACTGACATGATTAGTCCTGGTATCTTCCATTGCGGCAACTTCGTCAGAACCTCGCTTTCATTTGTTTGCATGAATGCCGTCTATAAGCTCAGCATGTGTGGGCACAAAATAAAGCAAACATTACAGGAGGCGATACAGCCCAGTTGTTTTGAGGAAATCTAAGATGTGTTTGTGTTTTAAACCGGTCAAGAGGTTTTGCGTGTTACTATTGCAAGACATTGTGCTATTTTGTAATGTATTCAATTGCTTTTGGTTGCGAGTTTGTAACTCTATTCGCATGCATAAATATATTTCAAACATTTTCGAGTGTTCGGCTTTTTAAACAAATATCTATTTAATTTGGATAACACCGCAAAAACATTTAATAGATTGATATATGAAATAATTCTATTGAAATGAATTGAATAAAATGAAAACATGAAACATTATTTCTATTGCTGTTGGGTAAAATTCTACCACTTTTGAAGGACATAATGGACTTTGGGTGCTTCCCGCCACAGGATATTTCCGGGCCTGGATATTAAAATGAAAGTCAAGGATTTCCCAAGATTGCCAGTTGGTTGCTTGGTTGTTGGAGTTTTACATCCTGGTAACATCTAAGGTCATACCAGGATGGGTACTGACTTGTCACAGTGTGCACACATGGTGACTTTATAGTGCTGCAGCACTGACTGCTACCCTACTAGAAGATCAGGCCGTTGGCACCATGACTCAATATTCCACTCAGTCACATTATCCTGACACTGAGCTAACCAGTCCTTGCCCTATCCTATTAATGCCGAGCACCAGGCTAGGAAGCCACAAATACCAATTTTAAAGTCATTGGTTTGACTTGACCGGAACCGAACTCCCGACCTTCAGCACGCGAGGCCCGCGCTCTACCGATTCGGCCACCGCGCCCAGTCCGAAGATTGCCAGGAACTGTATGAACGATGTAGGGGCCGAACTAACTGGGCAGAACCGGAAGCGGAAACGGAACCGGAAGTGTCGACTATGGTACCGGCAACTCACTGCAGAGGCTGAATGATATTAGCAGTAGGCGTTGGGCAATTGCGACACATCCATCATTCACACAAACTGCAGCAACTCGTGGAATAATCACCTACGTTAGAAACACCGGTCGGCAATCCGGATAGGTTGAGTGGTGGGGAGGTTTACATGTAGCGACTGTCTCTGCAAACATGCGACCGTAAGAGTCAGAGGCCCAGACTGAAGAACACCAGAAAGGATCGAGTAACATGGGGAAGCAGTGGCATCTGTTGGTATCACGCGATGGCATATGTGTCACGTGATGGCATCTGTGTGACGTGATGGCATCTGTGTCACATGATGTTGTGAGGTTAGAGCTGCACAGCCGAAGAAAGCAAAGCAGTTGACTAGATTTGATTGTACATTTCCAGCTTAACCTATCCGGTGCCTATTGTCTGTGAAAGTTCACATAATCCAGGTCTTTGGTTTTTTCTTGTTTTTCCCCCCCCATCTGTTTACATTGAATACATATGTTGATAATCACAACATATTCTACTTAAAGTTCGGAGTAACTTTTTATGATGAATGAATAATTTTACAAATAACTAGATTGCAAAGATGCAAATAATTTGTGCGTGCACACCAGTTGAAGCAAAATGCAATATATCATTACAATTTCCAAACTGGTGAATTTTGACATTTGTAAGGGGGAAAACGCCAAAGAAAAGAGCAATGAGTACAGTAGTATCTCAGGTAGATGTAGGATCAAATCTAGATACATACCTCAGTTATGTAAATATTATGATTTAATTGGGATTATGCAAGTTTAACTATATATTACAGCTTCGCGATTTGAGGCTATGCACAGTAGGAAGTCACCTACACCATGTGGAGTGTTGGAGAGGTCAACAAGGCTACCTGGGGTGTTTGGGGTGAGGGGCAGAAGGAGGGGAGGGGGGAAAGGGGAGAGGGAGGGGTAAGGGTGTAGAGGGGAAGGAGGGGGAAGAAGAGAAGGGCGGAAAGAGGAGGGAGAGGGAGAGAGGGTGAGGGGAGATGACAAAGGAGAAGGTGAGGGGATAGGGGAGAGGAGAAAGAAGAGTGGAGAGTGGCGGGGGAGAGGGATATGGATTGGGTACTGTAAAATGGAGGGAATGGTGATGGGTTAAGAGGTTGGGTTAAGCTCGGGGAAATGGGGGTTAGGGAGGACGTG
>CM059196.1:77524099-77545838 GCA_030323885.1 Branchipolynoe longqiensis
CGACTGGAGATGACGGCCATGAGGCAATAGGAACCTTTGTACAAACAGTGATGACACCTTGTTAAGACTACGGGGTCCATGGAAGATAGCAACAAATTCCAAATTTAGTTCAGTTGTTAAAGTTGCATAATCCAATGGGTTTGAGTTTCTGTCAGATTTTTTAGGATAAAAAAATATATATATTGGGTTGATAATTAATTAGCACTGTAATCTACTTTAGTAGTTTTAAATAACTTATTTTAAATGGTTAACATTGGTTTATTTTTGGCATGCGCACTAAAATGTTGCACATCACAGGTTTCAACACAGACTGGTTCTGTAAAATTGACATTCATTCTACTCATCAAATAAATGCATAATGAGTGCACCAGTATTTACGTTGAATATGTAAGTATTTTGGTTTCTAAATTCTGATACTTTCACTGAACTATACAGCTTTAACCAGGGATGAAAGTGCTCTCCGGGGGAAAAAAGCGGAAATGCTAATATTCTCCCATAGGTTTAGCATTGTTAGGGAATCGCGGAAAATTCCTGGAAGTCAGGTTACATACATATTGGTATACACTTATAGTGCTGCACTGTTTGAAACATGTATTAGTAGTGTACGCTGATAGTGCTGCGGGATTGGAAATCCACGGAATCGTGGAGATCTTTCATCCCTGTTTAATAGTGTCATTGCAGAATAAAGGAAAAGAAAAAAAGAACACCAGCTATTAAAGTTTACCAACAAAATTGTCACTCATGTTCTATACACAAGGACATAACTAAAAACAACTCTTCTGTCTGATACGATAAGTAAACACAAAACAAAATCAGTCAATTCATAAATGCTACCTCATATCAACACATATAATATGCTATTAAATACATAGCGATTTAGGTTTGTGTGACCTCTGCATTATTATAATGATGATAATAATAATAATATTATACAGTAAGTTACAACACAACTTGGGTGTCTGTTTGGATATTGGCCTGGTAGGATATTGAACGGTTACTTCTAGTTATTATTCCACTATCTGATCAAACAGGTTTAACAACTTTTAATGTACATGGCATATTACTCGAGGTCATGCAAAGTGTTCATCATTTTCGTTCCAGCGTTCCAGCGTTCCCGCGTTTGAGCGTTTGAGGGCTCGAGCGTTCGAGCGTTCGAGTGCTCGAGCGTCGAGTGCTGGGGGGGGGGGGGGGGGGGGGGGGGGGGGGGGGGGGGGGGGGGGGGGGGTCAGAGTGGGGGGGGGGGTCAGAGTGGGGGGGTCACGTGGTCAGAGTGCGGGGGGGGGGGGGGGGGGTGTCAGGGGTCGTCGAGCTGGGGGTTAGAGTGGGGGGGTCACAGTGCGGGGGGGGGGGGGGTAAGGGGTCACAGTGGGGGGGTTAGAGTGGGGGCGGGGGGGGGGGGGGTCACAGTGGGGGGGGTCACAGTGGGGGGGGGGGGGGGGGCGGGGGGGGGGGTCAGGGGGGGTAGAGTGGGGGCGGAGGGGGGGGGTCAGAGTGGGGGGGGTCAGAGTCGGGGGAGGGTCAGAGTTGGGGGGGGGGGGGGTTGAGTGGGGGGTCAGAGTGGGGGGGTTAGAGTGTGGGGCTGGGGGGCAGAGTGGGGGGTTAGAGTGGGGGGGGGTCAGG
Source organism: Branchipolynoe longqiensis (assembly GCA_030323885.1). Lineage (NCBI taxonomy): Eukaryota > Metazoa > Annelida > Polychaeta > Phyllodocida > Polynoidae > Branchipolynoe > Branchipolynoe longqiensis. The sequence continues at coordinate 77,525,720 of CM059196.1, forward strand.
GGTCAGAGTGGGGGGGGGCTCAGAGTGGGGGGGTCAGAGTGGGGGGGCTCAGAGTGGGGGCGGGGGGGGGGGTCAGAGTGGGGGGCCAGAGTGGGGGGGCGGGGGGGGGGTCAGAGTGGGGGGGGGGGGGTAGAGTGGGGGGCGGGGCGGGTCAGGGGTCAGAGGTGGGGGGGTGGGGTCAGAGTGGGGTGGGGGGGGGGGGGGGGGGCGGGGGGGTCAGAGGGGGGCGGGGGGGGGGGGGGGTCAGAGTGGGGGCGGGGGGTCAGAGTGGGGGCGGGGGGGGGGGGTCAGGGTCAGAGTGGGGGGGGGGGGGCTAGAGTGGGGGGGGGGGGGTCAGGGGTCAGAGTGGGGGGTTAGATTGGGGGCGGGGGGGTCAGGGGGTCAGAGTGGGGGGTCAGAGTGTGTGGGGGGGGTCAGAGTGGGGGGTTAGAGTGGGGGCGGGGGTCAGGGGTCAGAGTGGGGGGGTTAGAGGTGGGGGGGGGGGTCAGAATGGGGGGGGGGGTTAAATTTATTTAATTAAGCACTAACCCTAACCCATACAGAAAAAGGAAAATATCTCTACAAACACACCACGTAGAAACAAATCGCTTGGTACACATATATAGACAATATCGTTACCAAAAAGATTATATTAAATTTATAAGGTTAGGGTTCCCGATTTCTATTAATTTTGAATAAAACTAATATTTTTGCACCTGTACGTATTGACACTATAGTGACAGTGTCTTCTCAGAAAAAAACCAAGATGGCCTTCGGGGCGACGGCATTTGTCGCCGTCGGGCCGATGGCATTTTGTCACCGTCGGCTCGGCGGTGGCAGAGAGCGTGTATATAAACAGATGAGAGGGACAACTGCCGCGAAAAACGGTAACACAGGCTACAGTGGCGTTCCTGGCGGTTAGTGTTGAACAAGCCTTGAGTTTGCCGGTACGCTCAATGCAAAACATTTGTTTTTATTCAAAATAAATAGAAATCCAGAAGCCTAACCTTATCAATTTAATATAATCCTTTTGGTAAACATGTTTTCTATATGTGTTCCAAACAGTTTGTTTCTATGTAGTGTAGTTTTAGAGATATTTCACTTTTTCTGTACGAAGACTGCTCAAGGCCATTGACAATGCCTTGAGTTTGCCGTACGCGTAGTGAAAAACGTCAGTTTTATTCAAAATTAATAGAAATCCAGAAGCCTAACCATATCAATTTAATATAATCTCGTTGGTAAACATGTTTTCTATGTGTATTCCAATCAGTTTGTTTCTAGGTGTTGTAGTTTTAGAGATATTTAATGTTTTCTGTATGAAGATTGCTCACTGCCATTGAAAATGCCTTGAGGTTTGCCCATATGCTTAAGCTGTTCAACAACCACCACTTGGAGCGCCACAGTCGGCACCTGTTAGATGCTCTAGTATGGGAGTTGTCCCTCTCATCTGTTTATATACACGCTCTCTGGCGGTGGTTTCCGCCGTCGAGTAAACGGAGCGGCCGCTGTCGGGCCGACATCTGTGTGCTATCTGGGGAGAGACGAACTATCACTATCAAATCGAACGGGAGCGCTGCCTCCCTTGCTTCAGGTACATGTTTACATACAGCAATGTCGGCGTCACTAGTCTAGATAGTACTGTCGCTTATTTGCTGTCATATTAATCTAGGCTAAAACATGTAACATTCTCTCCATCTTTACGTAGATATACTGGCTATCCACCAGACAATGCTGGCCTATACTTATGCCTTTCTACATCGATATTCAATGCTGTATCTCGAACGTGACAGTAGTGTGTAATTGTGCCTGTCATATTAAGCTAGGCTAAAAACCTATATGATTCTCTCAACCTTTGCTGGCTTTGCTGGCTATCCACCACTGGTGTCAATGATCGCCTACAATTATGCCGTTCTACATGACAGTAGGGTGTATTTGTTTGTTTCATATTATGCTAGGCTGAAACCTATACCTAGCCAATTAATGTTTGATTTCGAATTAATATGTGGTGCACATTTCTACTGCAGGTCATGATCGCCCTGCGATTTTACGCCAGTGGCAGTTTCCAAGATGTTTGCAGGGAACTCATTGGCGTCGATCAGGCAACGGTGTCCTGACGTATTCCCAGGGTGACGCAAGCACTCGCTCAACAACTTCCCCAAAGTGTAAAGTTGCCAACCCAGGAGGAGGCAGACCGAACCAAGGCCAAGGTATTCCCAAATGTTTTTGGGTTCATAGATGGAACCCAGGTCCAGATCCAGGCCCCTCCCCAATATGAGCATGAGTTTGTGAACCGCAAACACTACCACGCTCTCAATGTCCAGGTAAATAGTAATTGACATTACTGGGTTATTATGTATACATGATCTCACTACGTTTGCTATATTATTCCTTCCCTATTGCGTTACTGGCTTACTTGATCTTCACAGGATTTCACTACATTTGTTACATTATTCCGTCGGCATTGTGTTACTGGGTTACTGGACGTACACAGGATTGGAGTAAATGCTTACTGTTTAAGAACCTGCAGCGGCTGTGATTTGTTTGCCGATTGTTTTTTCAGGTGATTTGTGATGCCGACTTGCTCTTCGTGGATTGTATCGCGAAATGGCCAGGCAGCGTCCACATCCTACGTGAGTGATCTCTTCGAGGCCTTCGAGAGTGATCACAAACCAGTTAAGGTTCTGCTGCTGGGTGATAGTGGGTACATGCTGCGTGATTGGCTGTTCACACCGTTCCTAAATCCTAACACCCCACAGCAGACCTCATACAATGTGCATCACAAGGCAGCCAGGTCGAATGTTTTAAGGGCCATAGGAATTCTGAAGCGACGCTGGCACTGTCTGCGTTGCCTGCGTCTGCAGCTGCCGAAGGCGTGCAACATCATTACTGTTTGTATTATTCTCCACAATAGAGCCAGACAGCTGAACCTGCAAGACCCATCAGACTCGGAGTCGGAAGGAGAATCGGAGAACGAAGAAGATCCCCATGAACGTGAAGACAATGCTGGCCGGCCAGTGAATTACCAACGCTCCGAGCGGGTCCGATCCCAGGCTGGCAAAGCTGCCCGCCAGAGATTGGTGGACAATTTCTTTTGATGTTGGTAAGTATTGTTTATAACAGGCGGCATTTAGTAACTTTTAACCAAGATACCTAATCACGCGCATGACGATCTGTTTAATTTGTCGTAAATGATTTGTAGTAAAGTGATTTCAAGTGTTAAGTAAGTCAGCTGAGACCCCCACCTAATTTTCAATATGTTTAATGGTAGTGCTTTGGCAGGCAATTTAGGATGAACCCCGAACGGGGTGTACATATAATACAAACAGTAATCAAAGTGTGCCCTAACATTGTATGGTCAGTTGAAACAAACCGGTTTCTATGGTCCATTACAGTACGTTCATTTAAACCGGCCTAATGCCACGAGTGGCTGTTTTCTAATATGAGGAAACATAACACGACAACACATATAGAGGTTTCTGTTTTTTATAACTGTTGTAATGTGGATCTCCCCAGCTTGTGCTCTAACTTTGCCACCTCCAACGCTTCCCGGCATAACTTAAGGGCCAACAGCTGTGCCTCTGCCCTGGCCTTCGCCGCATGTCCCTCTCTGTTCAGCTCAGCGTTCGCCAGTTCCAAGGCTTCCCGGCGAAACCTCATTGCCAATATGTCAGCCTCCGCCCTCACCCTCACCTCAGCCCCCTCTCTCTCCATCTTGGCCAACTTCAGCTCTTCCTGGCGATATCTGCTAGTGCGCAACACCCGTTCCTCCTCAGCGCGTCCTTCTAAGACCGCAGCTTTGGCTCTGTTCTTTTCAGTTGTGCTGTGGAGATAGGCGAGAAAGCCCCCCTTTCATCGCCTTTGGCTGGGAACTCCTTCGTGGAGGCTTTCCTGGATCTCGCACGAGCTCCATGCCACCCGGTGCTGCTGGCACTTGACGTGGGAACAGTCGCGGGCTCGGGCGCGGACGTGGGCTCAGTGGTAATGCTGGGTCGACAGTTATCACCCCACCCGTCGGCACGACGCCCAAGGAGACAGCACCTGTTAACATGGCCGAGCATCAATGAGCATATCTAACCTATTTGCTAAAACAATTCTGAAAATGATTCATTGTAGTCTTAGGCACATGTATTCCTCGTGCACCCACCCTGCTTACTACGAATTTCTTTGACATTGGCAATGACAGTTTGGTAGTAATTGCTAATAGTGATTTCCGTCATTGGCCTACTTGACGTGGCCCTCAAGTATGGCATGTGTGCATCCTGAACCCACGCTGATTACTACGCGTTTAGCACACAGTGCTAGTGACGTGAACATTTATTTGCTCGAGAGTGCTCTGTAAACGCATTTTCTATCAGCTAAGAAATCTGTCACTATGACCAGTAGAATACGCTATGATGCCTCTAGCGTCACTTGCGGTAATCATGCTGATATTAGAGTACAATTGGTTATACCTCGTTGTATAAATTTTGTTAGCTGGTTCTTGTGGGGAGATTGGTGGGGGCAGAACATACCTGGAGGAATGAAGGGTGCCTTCCACGAACTGTGTGGCTCAATGGGACTGTTATCCAGTGGCGTGGAGGCGCACACTGGGCGGATCACAGTGGAGACGTTAGGCGCCCCACCAAAGTGGGTATCCTCGCTCATGAATGTCTCCTCTTCTTGCCCAATCGTGTGACCCGATACCCGCACGGTTTGGGAGAACCCGATCTCCGCATCGGGCACCGAAGACGCTAAGAGAAAAATGTTCACCGTGTATTGCAGGGTTCATCTATGTCTTAAAACACACCAATTATACCACAGATCCACACAGTCTAACTAATTCGTACAATTTGTGTAAACGAATCGGAAAAAGAGTAGCACTTTATGCTGGGGTCTTTGAGTGTAACAAATCCTAGCCCATGGTGACCTGTAATTTATAGTAAGTAGATTTCTGGCTACAAACGCTGCTGTAATGTCTGCTGATGATTTAGATGCAATGTACTATCAACAGAAGATAGATACAGACTATGCTAGTTTTCAAGGTACATTTACTACGATTAGTGCATGTCGATACAGAACACATCTCTTTAACATATAGTATAGTTAGACGAATCTTACCTTGGTACAGATGATGGATAACTCTTATTTTCCCGAGGTACAAGCCTCGGGTAGTCGTGGACTAGGGAGAAGGAAGCAACATCCGGTACAGCAATCTTCACCTAATTATTCAGGATAAAAATGAGCTTAATGATTGGAATTCCTCATGTTTTCTTTTTGGCACAAGCAAAACATAATAGTCGTGGCAGGCTAGGATTCTCTTCACTGAGATTCCCAATTGTCTCGTCTTCGAGACCATAGCACCTCTTGTAAAGTGCGAAGTGTAGCGTCTCATGTCAAAGCCTGCTGACTTGAGCACGTGAATCGTCCAACTGGCGATCGTGTCTCTGGATAAAGCCTTATGTGGCTTTATGAAGCTTACCAAAAGCTGTCTGGAATTATGTATTCCTTTTATCTTGGATATATAAGTCCTAATGGCCGACACTACACAGTTTCCTGTCATGTGGGAACCCATTACAAATGAATCAAGGAGAGGGGATCTCCTGTACCGTTTGATTTTAACAATTTTCCAAGTCAAACGTGGCCTCCTTGTCATCAATGTCTAGGCCAGTAAGTAAAAAGGTCAACAATTACTTGGGCCCTATGACCGGTTACCCAAAGTAACAATACAGCTAATTTTTAGCCTAGCTGTTTAATCGATAGATGTCCATAACTAGACCATTTTCAAGAAAACTTAGATACCCCTGAGACATCCCAAAACCTATTATACTGTGGTTTAGGAGGGTTTCTTTCATATAATGACCTCCTGAAACACTGAAGAACTTTGTGTTTCCCAATTAATTCTCCGTCAATCCTTGGTAAGATGACCGAAAGAGCTCATCGAGCTGCATTAATGGCTCTATAACCTAATCCATCATCCTGCATCATTCGTAAGAGGCGGACTACCTGGGCAAGGGATGGTTCCATTGGCTTAACTTTATGTATTTAAACAAAAAATGCCTTATTTTGTGGATGGCATAAAACTTATTTATGTAACTTGTTATTCTTTCTTGATTCCAACAAATCAATTTATTGAACCAATATCATCATTTAATGACCAGTCCAAATAATCTGCTGAGTAACTTTCTCTAAACCAAAGTGTCGTAAATGTGTGTTCCGAAAGGAATGCCAGAAGGGGTGTTGTTAACACATCCCCACAAATCATTAATGCTTAAAAATCTTTCCCTTACGTGTAGGAAAAATATAAAGTCCTTAGCTGTTAGAGACTATCAAAGCCCTCCTTGCTACTCTGCCGATTAGGCTGAATGTTTAAGAAAATGTAATAACATTTATTTTCCCCCCAAATCAAAAGAGACAACCTCCACTTGCCAAAATCTTTGCTCTGGATGCCATGAACAACTTTATAAAATGTTATTATTTCATGATGCCAACAAATTATATGTGGCTTCCCCAATTCCAATTTAATTTCGCTCTCTTATTATATGAGTTGGACATTGTCCCTCCCATGTTGCGAATGAAAGCCATTACTGTAGTACTATCTGTCAACATCCTGACATAGCATTAGGGCAAGCCGGCTAAACACCTAACCCTAAATACACTGCTTCTCAACTCTAGAACATTAATATGATCTAAGTTCTTCATCAAGCCAACGGCCTTCCAAAATCCATTTTAGTTCAGTCACATTTCCAGCAACTCCTAACTTCGTAAATGTGGTACCTAAACCATTTACTGCATTTTGACCAGCTACTTTTGTCTGCCCACCAAAAATGAATCATCACTGTCCGGGAACATACCTGTCCCTCACTCTTCATGAGTGAAAAATAACCGTTTGTAAAGAAGGGAGAAGCACAAGCTAAACCACTTGGTAAACAAATAAATTCATATAGTTGTTCATTCGAAATAAACCTTACAAATGTTTGGTCTGCTTCATAAATTGGTCGGTAACTGCCTGTGAGCAGCTTGACTGTGACTGGGCCATAATGAATGAATCATCAATGTATGGAAACAATACAGTTATTTTTACCTCCTGGGAAAAACTGTTTCCGTGGCCATCTGAGTTTGCCTTGCAACCTCTACTTGTTCTCTGAGATTTAGCTGAGGGCATTTGCTCCAGCTTCATGAGCCACTTTTCTAGCACAGCACAGCCGGAATCTGGCCTGCTTTCCTCCCCTAACACTGTACCAGGGAGGCTTAAATCCTCACCCCCGGTGATGAGTAATTATCAGAAATGGAAGCCTCGGTCTTACTGCCCTTCATAGGCAACTAACCCTTAAATCCAAGATCTGTAACGATCAATGAAACTTAAGAGTGCTCAACCAACTATTTGTTTGTTGTATTTCGTCCTAGAAAATCTATAATCATATCCAGACAGGTACCGTTTGTAACAGTACATACTCATAGCTAATAATGGCCAAAGTACCTCTCAGGCCAGACACCATGTAACCATCAACTGAAAGTTTGAGTGTGGCCAACCAATTACTTGTTTTTATTTACATCCTAGAACATCTAAGCTCATATCAGGGCGGACATGATGTGGCTTCAGCCACCATCTGTCTCCGCTCGACCACAGGCGGGTTAAACGTAAAGTGGCTTCAGCCAACAATGCTCTCCGTTTGTCAACGAGCGGCATAACGTGATGTGGCATCAGCCAACATCGTCCTCCGTTTGGTAACGGGCGGCCTAATCGGGATGTAACTTCAACCCAGATCACTCCCCGTTCTTAACGGGCTATATAAACTGATGTAGTCGCAACCATCATCGCTCTCCGCTCGGTCACGGGCGGGCTACTGTGATGAGGCTTCAGCCAACATCGCCCTCCATTTAGTAACGGACGGCCTAAACGGGATGTGGATTCAGCCAACATCGCTCTCCGTTTTTAACGGGCTACATAACCTGATGTGGTCGCAACCATCATCTCTTCCCGCTCGGTCATGGGCAGATTACCGTGATGAGGCTTCAGCCAACATCGCACTTCGTTTCACAACAGACGGCATAACCGTAATACGGCTCCAGCCATCACCGCTCACCATTGGGCAACGGGCGGATTAATGTGATGTGGCTTTCGCCAACATCGCTCTCCGTTCGGTCACGGGCGGCAATTACTGGTGTTGGAGAACGTATTTACACCGTTCCAACACAGGCGTGTAAGCTAATGTGTAATGTCGTAGGGTAACGGTATGGAAGCCGAAACCAAACGAGGGGTAGGGACCAGTATATCGGTACCCTCCCACACTCTCTGTGCCGTACACTTCTCCCTCCTGCGGCTACTGCGCCAGCAAGTTGGAGAAAATGCTACAAAACTCGGAGGTACGCCTTAAAAAGGTGGGGAATCCATAAAAGAAACCCAGGATTAATTTCCAACGTGAATCCATAAAATAAACCGAGGAAAAATCCAAAAGTGATGAGGCTCCAGCCAACATCGCTCTCCGTTCGGCAACGGGCGGCTTGTTGAACCAAAAATCTTACCTGTGATGTGGCAACCACCAACATCTACATACACAATTTTAATTATATCTACACAAGAAATATGTATCCTCCTGTATTCTTGGGTTTAAACTCATAAGAATAGCCTGATATGACCTTAGATGTTGCTAGGACGTAAAACAACAACAAACAAACAAACATAAGAATAGCCGCTAACGCAATAGTGACAATCAGGTCGAGCAATCGACAAGAAGTAAACAATCACGGTGAAGTCAATCTACTGTACCGGCTCCCGAATCGGTTTAAAGCCAATAAATTGTTTAATATATTCGCCAATATTCTAATATTCATAGAGAATATTGTTCTCCACAAGAAATATGTATCCTCCTGTATTCTTGGGTTTAAACTCATAAGAATTACCGCTAAAACCATAGCGATAATCAGGTCGAGCAACCGATCAGAAGTAAACAACCCTACCGTACTGACACCCGAATCGGTTTTAAAATCATAAAAACGCTACAAAACAGTAGCGATAATCGAGTTGACTAGTCCAACCAGTAGTGCTGCAGATTTGCAGCCTTCAGCGCACCAATGTGACTGAAAACTCCCCTAAACAACACGGCGATGTCAACTCTACCGTACTGACACCCGATTCGGTTTTTCGCCAATAAATTCTTTAATATATTCACCAATATTCTAATATTCGTAGAGAATATTGTTGTACACAAGAAATACGTTATTCTTGGGTTTAAAGTCATAAAAACGCTACGAAACAGTAGCGATAATCGAGTCGACTAGTCCAACCAGAAGTAAACACGGCGATGTCAACTCTACCGTACTGACACCCGTACACAAGAAATATGTTATTCTTGGTGTTTTTTTTACGCTACGAAACAGTAGCGATAATCAAGTCGGAAAATCCGACAAGAAGGTAAACAAAATGGTGCTGTCAAAGTAGCGTACCAGCACACAAGTCGGTTTAACGCTTATTTTTCCTTAAATACAGTCGCCATAATGGACAAAATCGTACAAACTATATCTTCATATGTTCACGATGAAATGTGGAAAAAATATCCATAAACTCACTGCGAATTCTGTACTTATTGTATAAAAAGACTGCTGCTCTTCTCGCAAACGTCCACCGTTCACGAGTGGAATATGCTAATTGCTGTACCGGATGTTGCTTCCTTCTCCCTCGGCCTCGAGTAGCCGAGGCGTTGTACCGAGGTAAAATAGCTATCTATCTTGTATGTATTGCATTTGGATCCAGCCTAAAAGTTGAATGCATATATAATAGGCGGAATGCGTATATAATGTAGGTAACGCTGAGGGAAAAACTTTATCCGCGTACTGACGTAGACGTAGTCGTAGAGTGTGCGTGTCACTTAAAAGTTGCATAGACCACTGGTTTTCAGTTTCTGCCTTTTTGTTCTCAGACTGAGATAAACATATTAAAATAATTGTTATAATCTGCCTTACTTGATTCAAGCTTCCTTGAAGTAATTTTTATTTGAAATGACTGATCTTTATATATTGTGGATTACTCACCGAGGAAGCTGGCCGTAAAAGTTGCTGGAAGAGAAGAAGAGAGTATCATTGGACAAAGTGTTAGTAACACAGGTAACACAAGTTCTTGAATAATGTATCTAGTTCCAGAGATTTGGATTCCTTTTTCAGGAAAAAAAACAGGGTGTGAATGTGAGGTGGCACAGTGTGTGTATACATGGGCTGAATCTGTGCATGATTTGATGTGTCTGGGATAGAGGGAGGAATTGTATCAATACGGCACTGTCCAAAATTGCATAGTCCGATACCTTTGAGTTTCCGTCGACAACTATACTACTAGGCTCATCAGTATAATCTACCTTGCTGTAGCATGAAGTAACCGTTGTTGTAAATGGCTACTTGTTGAGATATTTGAAGTGCAATCATGCAGAATTACTTTTGGCAGTACTCCATTCCCTTCTATACAGCATCACATGCTTGATAAGTGCACCAGTATCTAAGTTAGACATGTAGAATCAAAGCTAGATAATGCTTAAGTTTCAACTTACTGTTCACTCCTTTCATAAGGTTCGACTCGAACCCTATTATCTGGAGGATAATCTCAAACGGAAGTGCAGCCTCGGGCGGACCTCCTGTTTGTGCCGATCTCTGCCGAGCGAGCACCTCGGCCTTCATGGACTTCCATTTTTCTTTAAAGCTGCATAGTCCGATGAAATATCAAATTTTCAAAACCAAACCAAGTATCTAGATTTGATTTTACATATCTAACTTAGATACTGATGCACTTATTAAGCATTTGTTTCTGCGTAGAAGGCAATACTGAGTCAATTTAACTGAACCTGTTACTGCAGAAGTCTATGGTGTCAGTTTTGGCAAGCTTGCCAAAACTAATTTTCTGTGTTTGCACTCAAAAGCGTTCACCATGACCGTGACCGCATCCCAGGCTCGGTTCTTCGCCTGCACAGTGATGTTATTATTGAAAGAGGCGAAGAGAACTACAATGGCCAACATGACCTCATCCAACATCACAGAGATCTCCGCATCCCCGTAGTTTGCCTTGCGTTGCCTTTTGCTGGCAGACGGAGTAGGAGAATGAGAGGCAGACTGGCTGAACGACATCGGGGTGTTGGTTTTGGTGTAGGTTGTTGTAGTAGTTGACGTTGTAGGGACTTATTGTGTCACTGTAAAGTGATAGGAATCATAAAGTTTACTGTACAGATATAAAACGTGAACAAATTTCAACACCGCAAAAGACATAATAAAAACAACCGTATACATATTTGACATGGCTCGCCCAATTTTTAGCACTACAAGGATAAAAGAAAACAATGGCAACAGGTGGGAAATGCCGTTAACATAAGTAGGGTCCTTTCTTTGAGTCATTATCCTTAGTAGCACGTTATTTATCTGCCCGAAAGCGTGTTTCATATACTCCTCGCAAGTTGCCAAATCTAAAGTGTGATTCAAGTAACAAACGCAACGCAAACAATTGTAAACACGGCCAAATTGATAACAAAAAGAACCGTTTCCAAATTTGCCACGGTTTGCGCTATTTGTCCAATACTAGTACCAAAAAAAAGGCCTTTAACATGACACCAAAATCGTGGTGATATTTGTAGGAAGAAGGGAGTGATGGCTGTAGCAAACGATGGAAGTGTATGGTGCTTTCTAACATTTATTAACCATAGGAGTGTTGTGACTCACCTGTAGTCCTGGTGTAGTCCGCTCCAGGGCTGGGAAGGATGAGTCTAATTCCTAGTTTATAGGTTGTGTGGACATGGTGTCCATTCTCCAGAAGTCCAGCTACCTACCCTCCTGGTCTACACAGGGGTCTTGGCTAACCGCTCTTTATCACACGGGGCACTCATGCACCTAAGAGTCTTGTAGGCACGGCAGGCTCGTGCCTATAAGAGTACCTGGGGGAACCCCTGCCTCAGCCTGATTGAATACTGGGCCATACCTAGGCCGCCACAGGAGCATGTTATTGTTGCGCATGAACGCGTTATTCATATACATATTCATATACATATTCATATACTCGTCACAAGTTCCGCAAACGAAACTCGGATTCAAGTGACAACTGCAAAGCAAACGTAGCGTTTTTCTACTTGAATCCACACCCTAGAATTGTACTTGGGTTGGGGGATAGTTAAGCGATAACTAAACAATGCCGGCTCGTCGGGGGTTGCCAACTTACCTAAACTCGCATTCCAACAGTAAATAGTAGACAACTTCACGAGAATGCCCAAAAGTCGTAAGAGTTGCTCCTTGTTATCCGTCGAAGTAGGCACAGACCGGCACAGACTGGCGATCACCGCTGGTTTCTAATGGACAAAAGACACAAATAGCGACGCTCGCCGTCGGCCACCCTTAACACCGGTGCAGATAACCCGTTGCTCATACATTTAGCTCCTGGTCCCTTTAAACCTGATCACGGCTTGAGTAACACTAACAAACAGAACTGCATATTTTTACACACATTGAACTATTTTATTTTTGCTGAGAGTGTATACAAGGGTCCTAACGGTGTGGAAGTGCCCCTCAGCTGAGGGTCTCCTTGTCGAACATGTACTCGCCGAGGCCTGTCCCGACACGGGTTAGAGTAGTCACGTGGTTAGAGAGCTCCTTGATGGCCACCACTTGCTCCTCAAGGAAGTTGGACTCAATCCAGTCAGTGCACTGTAAAATATTTTAGAGTTTTGAGGTAACTAAATCAATTTAAAGAATTATAATTGTATATGCATATAATGATATTAGATTTAACCACACAGGTTAATGCTAGCTTCTGCATCAATCCCATGGCCAATATTGTGTTGAACTGTCATATATATTCATGCTCTGGCTATATTCAGAGACCGTATATATATATATATATATACGAGATTGTCTCAAAGGTGCTAATCAATATGGGACAAAACTCTGTCCATTGTAACGATCAACATACTATCTGCTTATGTATTTGCTCAAGATAAACTGATTTGTTTTTTACATGGTGTTTCTTAATCCCAACAGAATACATATTGATTTGAAGCAAATGTCCTTGTGTTTTCAGTGTAACCGTTTCTGTGTTGTTTTGTATAGACCCCTTTCAATGTTTGTAAACATCTTGTATGCGCGTGCAGCTTGGCTGCAGAACGAATGCACACTGCCACTGAGTTTGCCAGTACACCCAGTGCAAAACCTCAGTTTTATTCAAAATTAATAGAAATCCAGAACCCTAACCATATAAATTTAATATAATCCTTTTTGGTAAACATGTTTTCTATGTGTATTCCAATCAGTTTGTTTCTAGGTGGCGTGGTTTTAGAGATATTTAACTTTTTCTGTATGAAGATTGCTCACCGCCATTGACAATGCATTGAGTTTGCCGTACGCGCAGTGCAAAACCTCAGTTTTATTCAAAATTAATAGAAATCCAGAACCCTAATCGCATCACTTTAATATAATATTTTTGGTAAGCATGTTTTCTATGTGTATTCCAATCAGTTTGTTTCTAGGTGTTGTGGTTTTAGAGATATTTAACTTTTTCTGTATGAAGATTGCTCACTGCCATTGACAATGCATTGAGTTTGCCGGTACGTGCAGTGCAAAACATTAGTTTTATTCCAAATTTATAGAAATTCAGAACCCTAACCATATCAATTTAATATAATCTTTTTGGTAAACATGTTTTCTATGTGTTTTCCAATGAGTTTGTTTCTAGGTGTTGTGGTTTTAGAGATATTTAACTTTTTCTGTATGAAGATTGCTCACTGCCATTGAGTTTGCAGTGTGACCGGATGTTGTCCTGCAGCCAAGCAGCGTGCGCACTGATCTAAATACATGTGCTGACGTCATATGAAATTGGTCAATATACCTTCTCTATATTCCAGACTGGTGCATGGTCCCATTTCAATACTGCTGCCATCTGGTGGAATCCATCTGTACCATTATGTGGTAAACCATATCACTGGCGCTATCTAATGGTGGAGTTAACAACACTCATGGCTATATGACTCAAAATGGACGCTACTCTGGTCGAAGTGACCAAAGTTAGGAAAAACGATCAATAATATGAAATGTGTATGGTAGGCTCACAAAACATGCTATTAACAACCAATACATGGCGAAGCATCAGTGGAGTACAATGATGCACATTGGCAGTGCCGATTAACAAGAGTAGTGATCAGTACAAGAAAGCTAGGTCACATGACCAATGGCCAGATATAATTAGGATCGCAGGACAGATGTACTCCCTCTTGTATGATAATTTTATATACTGAGCCCACAAGTGATTTCGGAAGTAGGTCTAGATAGTAAATAGTATAAAGAATATATGTAGGCCTAGAAGTTCTGTGGCAATTAACTTAATTTTAACTTGCCAAGCACGCCGAGCACCCACCTGGATGTCCTTGTGTGTGCAGGCCACGGCTACCAGGTCCAGGAGAGACTGGTTGACGTGTTTCTCCAGCTGCAGAGCCGTCTGCATCGCCTCCAGGCCCGAGCCCCACTCGTCACGGTCGGGCTTCTGGAACCAGCAGAAAGCATATAGCATGCATGCAATCAGAGGGGGATGTGGGAGCAGAGGCCGCTTGCTCCTTAGCAGAAGTTGGATATATTGCAAGCCAAATGAAACAATCCACCTCAGACCAAATATTTAAAAAAGTTGGTAATCATCCTTTTGATCACACAAATCAGGGTCGGGCCATGTGGTTTTTATTTAATTTTTTGTTTGTTTCAGTTACATATAACGTTTGGCGTATGATGTAGACGTAATACGTAATACGTAACTATGTTGCACAGATTGCGTGCTTACGAAAGTTGAATTACTGCATGTCCGACACAATAATTTAAAACAAATCTAAATCTGCTACAGGCGGGGGATGATCACCATTTTCTTTTTATTTGGCTTTAGTGTTAATATTTGCGTGTGTAGGTGAACTGCATAAAGTGATTAGGGCAATTAATTGGGGTTTTACGTCGTGGCAGCATATCAGGTCACCGGGACGGCTATCCCAGTTGCATCTTGAGTCCTATTCTTCTAAGACAACATCATGAGATTTGATTTCGTTTTGTTTATGGCTTGTTGGGAAAGGTGAAGATCGTCTGATAAACCACTAACAATACTAAGGGGTGAAGGTCGCGAGGTGGGGGGGGGGGGGGGGGGGCAGGCAGGGATGTAGCTAAAAGATTCACCCTGTAGGCCCTACTATAGTAGCCCGAGTAGGGGTGAAGAACAACCCTATATAAAAAGTGGAGAAAATGTGGGTAAATGAAATGAGAACATAAATTCTTAATCTAAAAAGCAAAATATATTCTTCGCATACTTTGATATATTAACTCAACTTGTGAATTCATTAGTAGATTTAGTGCAGGAGATAAATGAACTTTAAACTTTAAATTGATAAGAGCCTACATACATGGCAGCCATTGGCAGGAAGTTGAGAAGTTCCTGGGTAATAATCCAATCTAGGTCAGGAAGCAGTCATTTTCATTGGCTGAGGTCGTCAGTTGGTACAGCCAGTTCATTCAAACATGGAGGATTTACTTCATAGACTATCATTTGAAACTGATTTTGTGTCCTAATGCCTTGATATTATGTGATTTGAACACTGTTGAGGGAAAACATACAATCGGATTGTAGCTATTGGATTTTTAATAAACAGAAGGTAGGAATGGCAAACTAAGACGAATAGTGACACTTTCTCCAACTTTTAAATACTAAACATAGGGTTGTAATTCACCTCTGAACAGAGTCAGGGGTGAATCTTATATCTAGCAGAGATGCTGAAAGGGTCAAGGTCACCTTGATGTCCTGGAGGACGATTCGCCCACCGCGCGTGTTCTGGTAGGTGAGGAACTTTTGCGCATGTTTATGTTCCTCATCAGAAGCCTTCTTGAAGAAACTGGCGAACCCACTCAGAGCAACGTCATCACGGTCAAAATAGCATGCCTGCAAGTAAACACGATAACAATGGTGGGATATGGCAATTGTGATTATGGGATATGAAGTTTATATAAATCATAGAAGTTATTGGGCGCTACGGTAATACATGTCCGTGGAGGTGAAGTTCTTAAAATAACATTCTTTGAAATCACTTCACCAAGTCAAAGCAATGACGTTAAAATTTATATTTGTCGCTTCCTAGCAAGGTGTTCGACATTAATAGGATAGGGAAAGGACTAGTTAGCTCAATGTCAATATAATGTGACTAAGTGGGATGGGATATCAGGTTATGGTGCCGGCGGCCTGATTTCCCAATGGGGCAGTGCTATAAAGTCGGCACGAGTGTGCACTGTCAAAAGTCGGTACCCGTCCTGATATGACCATAGGTGTTGCTAGGACGTAAAACAAACAACCATGTCAACTTACTCAGACAGTAGGCCTACAAGTAGGCCCTCCAGCATAGATTCTAATCGAATGAACGATTTCTATCACCAACCCGCCCTCTGACGGCAATGGCAAGAAGTAGGCCTGTTGCTGGGTTGGTTGTTGGTCACTAAGGTGAATACAATCATTGGTGAATGGGGACCTTTCATGAGACATTTTGCTCGCTATACCCTTGGTGGCAGCACCCGTTCCCGGTCCAAGTCGGCCATCATGGTTGGATAGAAGGGACTAGGTGTGTGTTGGGGGTATGGTGGGGGTGGTGGTGTATGGTGTGTGGTGGGGTTTAGGGATGTGGTGGGGGGTGTACGCATGAATGTGGTGGGTGGGTGTGGTAGGTGTGTGGTGAGGGTTTAGGGGTGTGTGTGGTGAGGGTTGTAGTGTGTTGGGTTGTGGTTGGGGGTGTAGGTGTGATGTGTGTGGTGGGGGGTGGTGGTGTGTGTGGTGGGGGGGCTGGTATGGTGTGTGTTGGTGGGGGGTGTAGGTGTGTGTGTGTGGGGGTGTAGGTGGTGTGTGGTGTAGGGTGTGTGAGGTCACTTCAGTGTAGTTGAAGGGTGTGTGTGTGGTGGGGGTGTGTAGGTGATTGTGTGGTGGGTGTGATGGTGTGTGTTAGTGGGGGTGTAGGTGTGTGTGTGGTGGGGGTGTTGTAGGCTCGTGTGTGTGGTGGGGGGGTTTGTAGGTGTGTGTGTGTGGTGGGGGTGTAGGTGTGTGTGTTTGTGGTGGGGGTGTAGGTGTGTGTGTGTGGTGGGGGTGTAGGTGTGTGTGTGTGGTGAGGGTTGTAGGTGTGTGTGTGTGGTGGGGGTGTAGGTGTGTGTGTGTGGTGGGGGTGTAGGTGTGTGTGGTGTGTGGTGGGGGTGTAGGTGTGTGTGTGTGTGGTGGGGGTGTGTAGTGTGTGTGTGGGTGGTGGTGTAGGTTTGTTGTGTGTGTGGTGGGGAGTGTAGGGTGTGTGTGTGTGTGGGTGGGGGTGTAGGTGTGTGTGTGTGTGGTGGGGGTGTAGGTGTGTGTGTGGTTGGGGGTGTAGGTGTGTGTGTGTGGTGGGGTTGTGTATGGTGTGTGTGTGGTGGGGGGTGTTGTTGTAGGTGTGTGTGGGGGGTGTAGGTGTGTGTGGTGAAGGTGTAGGTGTGTGTGTGGTGGGGTGTAGGTGTGTGTGGTGGGGGGTGTAGGTAGTGTGTGTGGTGGGGGGTGTAGGTGTTGGTGGCGTGGTGGGGGTGTAGATGTGTGCGTGGTGGGGGTAGTTGTGGTAGTGGTGGGGTGTAGCGTGTGAGCGTGGTGGGGGTGTAGGTGTGTGTGGTGGGGTGTGTAGGTCTGTTGTGTGGTGGGGGTGTAGGGTCTGTGTGTGGGTGGGGGTGTAGGTCTGTTGTGGTGTGTGTGTAGGGTCTGTGTGGTGGGGGTTTTGTAGGTCTGTGTGGTGGGGGTGTAGGTCTGTGTGGTGGAGGGCTGTAGGTCTGTGTGGTGGGGGCGTAGGTCGGTGGTGGGGGTGTAGTGTGTGTGGTGGGGGTGTAGGTGTGTGTGGTTGGGGGTGTTGTAGGTGTGCGTGGTGGGGGTGTAGGTGTGCGTGGTGGGCGGTTGGTGTGCCATGTGCGTTGGGGTGTAGGTGTGCGCGTGGTGGGGGTGTAGGTGTGCGCGTGGTGGGGGTGTAGGTGTGCGCGTGGTGGGGGTGTAGGTGTGCGCGTGGTTGGGGTGTAGGTGTGCGTGGTTGGGGTGTAGGTGTGTGCGTGGTTGGGGTGTAGGTGTGTGTGGTTGGGGTGTAGGTGTGTGTGGTTGGGGTGTAGGTGTGTGTGGTTGGGGTGTAGGTGTGTGTGTGGTTGGGGTGTAGGTATGTTTGGTGGGGGTGTAGGTGTGTTGTGGGGGTTTAGAGATGTGGAGGTTGTAGGTGTGTGGTAGGGGGGGGGGGGTGTACGGGGTACTGGGGGTATAGGTGTGTGTTGTGGGGTGTGTGTTGTGGGTGTAGGTGTGTGGTGGGGGGTTAGGGATGCTTAAAGATTGAGGTGCCGCTCTGCAAAACACTGCATCTTCCCTGCTCTGCAAGACACCCTTACACCACCACAAACCACCTACACCCCAGCACACACACTGTCAACCCCCACCATACCCACTCACCACACACCCCTACACCCCCACTATATCCACTCACCACACACCCCTACACCCCCCACCATGCCCCTAAATCCTCCCCCACCCACCCACCACACCAAAATCCTCACCACACCTCCACCACACAAACATGCCCCCCACCACATCACCACCACCACCACCCCTACACCTCTACCACACACACCCCTACACCACCACACCCCTACACCACCACACACCCCTACACCACCACACACACATACACCTCCACCACACACACCCCTACACCACCACACACACCCCTACACCACCACACACACCCCTACACCACCACACACCACCACATACACCTCCACCACACACCACCACATACACCTCCACCACACACCACCACATACACCTCCACCACACACCACCACATACATCAAAATCCTCACCACACCCTGCTTCTATCCAACCGCAGCATTACATGAGCCCGGCATGGTGCGCCATCTGACGAGAGAGTCATCCAAACTGAAAGGTCCCCATTAGTGTGCCATTTTTCAATGGTAGGCCATCACTGGAGCTTAAAGTTTCATGATCCGATGGCGTTTGAATTTGTTACTTATATTTTATATAAATAGCTCAGGTTTGACCATTATATCCTAATATTCATTAGTCCTGAGTAACTTTGATGAAAAATGGCTAGTTTTGGAGCAATTTGAGCTGAAAGAACCCAAATTGATTTTGACAAGCTTGCCAAAAGTCCTGTGGCTATGACCCAGATGGTCATCTCGCGATGACCATGTGATGTGAGATGACCCTCTAATCCTGGAACCTGACAGGGCTGTAGGTAGGTATTTCTGTTTAGGGTTGAACATTCTTGGAAAGCAGCAAATACATTTCATATATGCACTAGTAGTATATACATCATATATATACAACGTATATACAAGGTACGTTTTGGTGGACCAATATATATATATATATATATATATATTAAGGCCCTTAATTATATAGAGAATAATCGAATATCAATATCAAGTTGACCATAGCGGTTAATATACTTAGGGACTGGAGAATAGTAAAGAATGCAAGGAACGTTCCAATCACCTTATAGAGCTCACGACTTTATTTCTGTTCCTACTGGTACAATCTAATTTCTTCAATAACGATCAATATGAATAAATACATCCCCTCCCATTTCATTAAGTTAAAACAGTTTGGAATTCCGACAATTAAAGCCTAAATCTAGTCTAAAACATCAGAGCGTGTAGAAACACGTCCAATGGGACTGAGCCCGAGCGCTTGACCTCTCTACGTTGCTAGGAAAGTCGCAACCTGTGTCTCCTAGCAACGAGTTACAGCAGTGAACCCTGTCCCGCTGTAAAGTCGACGGCTGGCCGGTTGAGTGGTGTAGATAGGCTAATAAGAAATCACTACAGGCAAGGAAGGAAAGTAGATAAAGAGTGAAAGGTAGGAGAGTGAGACTCCCTGATTTATTGTATTTATAGTTTCAAGAACAAGATGGTGGTGATCACATGATCCAGTCATCCAATCACCAACAGGCATTCCTCCATCCACCAATGAGGGATCAATATCCTTGTAACCAAGGCATGGTTAGATCTGGCTACAGTGACCTGGGCCGTATGCAGGAAACGGTGTTACGCGAGTTTTAGGTTAGCCGCTAAACGCGTATAGCTAACACCGACCGTGCGAAATATGTCAAGTGGTATGCAGGAGCGCCTAAACGGT
>CM059196.1:77546338-77569462 GCA_030323885.1 Branchipolynoe longqiensis
ATGTGTGGCGTGTGTGGGGGGGGGGGGGTGCTCAGTCGGCCATGTCGGTGTCCGTGGGCAGGGAGGAGGGGGTGCTAGTACTTGACCTGTGCAGGCGGGTGAGGGGGGGTTACATAACGAGGCCGCTCTGTGACGTCACGGCTGATGCTTCCATACGGTGTGTCACGTGGTACATGATGCGTCCTGGCCTCTATTCACTCGGCGTGGGAACAGATGGGGACCGTGGGGTGGGGTGGAGAGGGGGTAGGGTGGCGAGGGGGCAGGGCGTGGAGAGGGGGGCAGGGGGTGGAGATATTTGTGCAACTTAATCTTCTAAATGTTCAAACCGAGAGGATGTGAGTGACACAGGTCAGTGCCCCAGGCACCCTGCCTGCGGTATGGGTCAGTGCCCCAGGCACCCTGCCTGCGGTATGGGTCAGTGCCCCAGGCACCCTGCCTGCGGTATGGGTCAGTGCCCCGGGCTCTCTGCCTGCGGTAAGTGTCAGTGCCCCGGGCACTCTGCCTGCGGTATGGGTCAGTGCCCCGAGCACTCTGCCTGCGGTATGGGTCAGTGCCCCGGGCACTCTGCCTGCGGTATGGGTCAGTGCCCCGAGCACTCTGCCTGTGGTATGGGTCAGTGCCCCGGGCACTCTGCCTGTGGTATGGGTCAGTGCCCCAGGCACCCTGCCTGCGGTATGGGTCAGTGCCCTGGGCACCCTGCATGCGACCTGTGTCAGTGCCCTGCGCATCCTGAATTCCACATGAGTCAGTGCCCTGGGCACCCTGAAAGTGACACGGGTCAGTGCCCCATACACCCTGAATGTGACACGGGTCAGTGCCCCGGGCACTCTGCCTGTGGTATGGGTCAGTGCCCCAGGCACTCTGCCTGCGGTATGGGTCAGTGCCCCAGGCACCCTACATGTGATGGCGTTCTGCAGTGCCCCAGACACCTTAAATGTGACATGGGTCAGTGTCCCAGACTCCCTGAATGTGACATGGGTCAGTGTCCCATACACCCTGAACATGAAACGGGTCAGTGTCACAGACACCCTGAACGTGACATGGGTCAGTGGCACAGACACCCTAAATGTGACGGCGTTCTGCAGTGCCCCAAACACCTTAAATGTGACATGGGTCAGTGCCCCAGACCCCTGAATGTGACATGGGTCAGTGGCACATACACCCTGAAGGTGACATGGGTCAGTGGCACAGACACCCTGAATGTGACATGGGTCAGTGGCACAGACTCCCTGAATGTGACATGGGGCAGTGGCATAGACACCCTGAATGTGACATGGGTCAGTGCCCCATACCCCCTGAATGTGACACAGGTCAGTGCCCCATACACCCTGAATGTGACACGGGTCAGTGGCACAGACACCCTTAAAGTGACATGGGTCAGTGGCACACACACCCTGAAAGTGACACAGGCCAGTGGCCCGGGCACAGGGTGCTCAGACGGCGGTTACGTAAACTGCTGGCTTTAATTATTTCCGAGCCCGTCTCGGTTCGGTGAGCACGGTCTGGTGTGGCACCCCCTGGTGGAAGTGCAGAGGCGGAACTGACATCTAATAGACGAGATCACGGTTCCGACTGCGCATGCGCTGAAAACGGCGTTGGCAGAAAAGCATATGCAAATGGGCATTGAGTTTGTCGATACGCGTAGGGAAAAACTTAGATTTTATTAAAAATGAATAGAAATACATAACAATTTGGCGTAAACATGTATGCACACATGCAACATAATGATCTGATGAATATAGCTAAGACAAAACTAGCCATCGTTAAACATAAACAAAATACGTCAAACTGACTCTGGCTATGGCTCTAGCACTAGTCTGAGTGCCAAGATTTGTCTAAATCTAAATGCATATGGCATCATCATCATCATCATCATCATCATGCTGTCGGTCACGATGTGACAAAGACTGCTTTCATTACTTGACTTCCGCTCTCCATTTAGCTCTCTGCTGTGAGAGTTCCATCCATGAGTCGGTCTTAATGTCTCTCAGCTTCAGGTTTCTCTTGATGGTATACATTTCATGAAAGCTGCCTGCAAAAGTGTTGAAGTGCTGCTGGCTTTTGCAAGTTACCAGCGGCACTCTCTCGGGGAGCAAATAGAGGTTTCACACTGGCAAGAACATGTCAAGACAGGCGCAAAACTATTTGTCCCTGCAGTGGCTGGTCGGGAGACGTTGGGAGTTCCATACATCAACCGCCCTTAATGCTGCCACAGTGACATGGTTTTCTGTATAGGGTTTTGCTCCCTTAGCCTTCGGTTCTGTCAAGAACGTGTACCACAAGGCATTGGTTTACAACTCTGCAAGGCAGGGGTGTCAAACTCCTTGAGGTATTGCTATAACTGCAATACCAGCATAACATGTGCATATTATATTGATGTAAATGCAATGCTTGATAAACGATTAATACCTTAATTTATTATATATATATTTTTTAGTTGGTATTCTATGTTTCAAACAAGAGCTGAGATGAGCTGAAACTAGCACATTTCATAGCTGCACCCAGTGTCTTAGCATGTGCCAATGCGCTTCACACGGGTTTGTTTTGCTTTGACGCATCCCACAATGCACCGCACCGCTGGAATGGTGATGTAGTCTATTAAAGCTGCACAATGTGACAAAGCCGGTGTGGCGGTTTCAGCGTGTTCCCGTGCTCAGACGTGTCCCGTTGCTTCTGCACATGCGCGGATTTCGCATCAACTCAGGTCACCCGAGACACTTATTGACGCATGCGCACATCCTACAAACTTGGGTAGAATAATCGAATACACTTCTCCGCGCTCGGGTGGACAATTTTTTTTTTTTTTTAATAACCGATAAAACTACAGCAAAATAGGATTTAAAGTATTTTATGATGGCTTAGTTTACCTATATTTCCATTTAATTAATCTAAGTTATTCTTTTTTTGCATGCGGCATGTGTATTTGTCGACTCCACTCGCCATGTTCTATTTGAAATTCTGACGACTGGGATGACCCGAGTCGCCCGGGTAGTGTTAATCGATTACGGCCATGGTTTTTAGATTCTGACGCATGCGCAGACGCGAGGTACACGTCTGAGCACGGGAACACGCTGAAACCGCCACACCGGACGCCGTTAAACCCAGGGAGGTGTTCACATCCCTTCACTTCAGATATCGCCACATGCCCGAGTCCCGTGTCACTCCCCTCCCCTCCACCCCCTTCCTCTCCCCTCCCCCCTCCCCCCTCCCCGCCTCCCGGCGAGGACCCCTGCCCGTGTCCCGGCTCGTCCCGGTGTCGCGGTTTAAATTCTCAGTGGGTTTAGAGTCTACGCTCGGGGTTCTGCGCATGCGTAAAGATCTAATGGCATTTCAGTGTATTCGATTAATCAACCCGGCTGACCCAAGCAACTTTTTGATGCACAAATGTGACGTCGTCGCTCCTAGCCAACCCCAGCCAAGAGGTGGTTACTGGGGTCGGGATTTTTTGCACACCGCATGTGTTTTTGTCAACTCCACGCATAGACTCTAAACCCACCGAGAATCTAAACCGCCACACCGGCCGTCACTGGTCCCTAAATGGACTCGTTAGGCGCATACGGCGCGCGGGACACCCCCCCCCCCCCCCGACAAACCCCACATACCCCCACCTACACCGCACCTAGTCCGCACCTCTTCCCCTCCCTTCACCATCCTTTCAGTCTCCTCGGCTGCCATCTAACCTCTTCCCCTCCCTTTCCTCTCCTCTCTTCTCCTTATCCTCTCCATTCCCAATTCTACACCAGGACCCAACTCCCTTCCCCCCCCCCCCCTTTCTTCTCATCCCCTAAACTCCCCCGTGGCGGCCCTTACACTGGTCCCCCACGACGGTCCTTACACTGGTCCCCGTGGCGGGCCTTACACTGGTCCCCCATGATGGTCCTTACACTGGTCCCCCACGACGGCCCTTACATTGGTCCCCGTGGCGGGCCTTACACTGGTCCCCGTGGTGGGCCTTACACTGGTCCCCAATGACGGTCCTTACACTGGTCCCCATGGTGGGCCTTACACTGGTCCCCAACGATGGTCCTTACACTGGTCCCTGTGGCGGGCCTTACACTGGTCCCCGTGGCGGGCCTTACACTGGTCCCCAATGACGGTCCTTACACTGGTCCCCGTGGCGGGCCTTACACTGGTCCCCAACGACGGTCCTTACACTGGTCCCCGTGGCGGGCCTTACACTGGTTCCCAACGACAGCCCTTTCACTGGTCCCCGTGGCAGGCCTTACACTGGTCCCCCACGACGGCCCTTTCACTGGTCCCCATGGCAGGCCTTACACTGGTCCCCCACGACGGCCCTTACACTGGTCCCCGTGGCGGGCCTTACACTGGTCCCTGTGGTGAGGCCTTACACTGGTCCCCGTGGTGAGGTGGGCCCTTCTGACCTCGAGTCACATCTCGTCACGCGCCTCGACTCTCGCGTGGCTTCCTGTCTGGTGATGTGGAAACTTGTCCGAGTTTGGGTCTAATCTCCGCGGGGAGTTGTTATCGCGGGGATGTTGTCTGAGAGGGGCGCTTTGTGTGCGCTTGTGTGTGAGAGTCGGATGTGGTTTTGGTGTGCGAATTGTGTAGTAGGTCCAATGTAGGTGCAATGAACTACCAGTGTATAGGTTATACAGTTGACATACTACTATATAGAGAGAGAGTACATGTTTTCCCTGTTCGTGGTTGACGGATGGTTGCCTCAAAAGTCAAATACAGGCGCTAAATCACCAAGAGTGGCAGGCACAATGCTGCTCACAAAGTTAAGCTTGTTTTATTTAGCACCTCTAAAGCACATTGATTCTCAAACATAGGGTCATTCTGACATATTTCTTTGGAGGAAACCCGCTGCCACCACATATGCTAGTCTTTCCAATAAGCAGCAAGGGTTCTTTTATATGCACTTTCCTACAGACAGCACAGCACATACCACAGCCTTTGAAGAACCAGTTGTGGACCACTGGTTCAATGCTGGTCATTGAGCTGGTTAATATGCTGCGTATGATGTTGTTTATGTGCAGGTTAGCATCTACTGGTTAACATGCTGATTACCATGCTGCTCAACATGCTGATTACCATGCTGCTCAATATGCTGAGTACCATGCTGCTCAACATGCTGATTACCATTCTGCTCAACATGCTGATTACCATGCTGCTCAACATGCTGATTACCATGCTGCTCAACATGCTGATTACCATGCTGCTCAACATGCTGATTACCAAGATGACTGAGAATGGTGGCCAAAGTCCTGTGAGACCCGGCACCCCTTTGCAAAGTCCAACCTCCCACAGAAACAACATGGGTAGCCAACCACCAGGATCCTTCTCCTTCCTCAACTTGTTGGGCACAGAGGAATACACAGAATAGCTAGTTTTAACACATAACGTGGTGTATCTGTAATGTGCTGCTCGTCCTTCTCTACATATATCAATAAAAAGAAGGCAAATGAAGACAGACTCCGTCACAAGGTACACATTTTGGTCTTATCTAGGACACGGCAACATCTAGGTCATTCTATTTGGTAAATGTAATATAAAAATAAAATAAAATATATATGAACGACAATTACTTATTGCTACATCCTTGTGATATATCAATTCTCACCTTGAAATAGTCATCCTTGAGTGCTGCATAAATGGCTTCACATGTTTCGGGGACAATCTCGCTGATGGTGCTTTTCCCCACACAAAACTGGAAGCTCAGGCTCTTGAAAGACTCCCCTAAAAATAGAAAAATATGGGTCAAAATCTATGAAATGTAGTCCATGTAGTTTTATATACAAAACCCAAAATTCTCCCCAAAAGGCATGAGCAACCCTCCCACCCCACCCCACCCAACCCCCCACCATAACCCGCTAAATATATTACACCCACAACAAACATATGGTTTGTTCAATCCCCACTGAAATAATGTTACATACAAATAATATTCGAATATTTTTGTTGTATGTGGGTCATTCTTTGAAACTGGGTACCACATATCTGGTATCCACATTATGTTGGACATGATTAATTCTTTCTTTTTTTAATAGCAAGTCAAGTCTTAGTTTCAGTTTCATTTTTCACTTCAATGTCACAAAAGTGATACCCAGCTTCAGAGAATGACCCATGCATCACAATATTTTACACCTCTCAACAATCAATCAGTAGGCTCGATCTGCCCTAAAATAAACATAAACCTGTGGCCAGGAAGTGGAGGGTGATGGCCAGCCTCTCAGCAGGCGAGATCGACGATCTGTAGGGAGTGTTTTGCCAAGCTATGAGGTCTTTGATCCGGCTGAGCAGCTCGTCAAAATGCTCCGACGGCATCCTGGTGTATTTGAAGACTTGGGGCTCCTTCTGACGCAAACCTGCCAGCAGGGCATTGAAAGCCCCAAGTTCATCACATTGAGCAATGTGTGGATGAACCCACACATGCCGAGCTCTCCTCTGATGTTGCAGGTGATGGATGGCAAGCGCGGTGAGGCTGATAGCCACTTTTCTCCTCCCTAGAGCTGAACGTGGTGCCATGAAACAGCTAGGAGGCACTCATGCTGGTGTAGTTCAGGCAAACAACACCAGGTGCGGTGAGAGCAGAGCCATCTTGCCTTGTGGTTTCCAGTGAAAAAGCTAGGAGGCAGTCATGCTGGTGTAGTTCAGGCAAAACAACACCAGGTGCGCGGAGAGCAGTCACGAAACAGACGGTATATGTGAGCGCCCCAGTCTTTAGCAGTCGGTATATGTGTGTTGTCCCTGTTTTCAGTTATATTTGGGAAATGGGACGGGTCGGGTTGCGATGGGTCATGTCGGGCAGTCAGTTTTTGCGCGTGAATCATATACGGGAGGTGTGTCCCAGGCTTAAGTCTGTAGTTCTAGTAGGAAATGCGAAGGTGAAAGTCCAGTCCTTGCTTGCATCTCAATCAATAGCCCCAAAACCCAGCAAAGTCATTAATTAAGTACCAATGGAGGAATATTATGCAACATGTGATGTAGTCATTCCTAAGTCCAGGAACATTGCTAAGTCCTTTTTTCACTTCATATTAATATTATCAGTTCTTATTTATTTTTCAAATTGTTTTCTTTCCTTAGGATATTATTATTACTATCATTATTTCCAGCATGCCACTGCCATTATTACTGTGGTAATTGAGGGGGTATGCCAGGAGTCATGGCGAGGGTAGGCCGGGAGTCATGACCGAGACAAGCCGGGAGTTACTGCCAGGACAGGCCGGGAATCACGGCCGGGACAGACCGGAAGTCATGGCAGGGGCAGACTGGGAGTCATGGCGGGGGGCGGCCGGGAGTCATGGCGGGGGGCGGCCGGGAGTCATGGCGGGGGGCGGCCGGGAGTCATGGTGAGGGTCAGCCGGGAGTACGGTGGTGACATGCCGGGAGTCACGGCGCTGTGGTGGATTCTGGATAGATCATATAAAAATCCCCTCCTGATATGACCTTAGATGTTGCCCGTATGTAAAACTCCAATAACCAACCAACCTTATAATAACAGGAATAACAATAAGAGAAATAATAATTGTATACATTTAATATACACTTACAATATACTATAAGCAGGAGGATAGAGGTCCTACCAGCAGATACTGAGTGACGGCGGTGGTAGGCTGGGAGTCATGGTGGGGGTAGGGTGAGAGTCATGGCAGTGACTGCCGGGAGTCATGGCAGTGACAGGCCGGGAGTCATGGTGGTGACAGGCCGGGAGTCAATGCAGTGACAGGCTGGAAGTCATGGCGAGGGCAGCCGGGAGTCATGGTGGTGACAGGCCAGGAGTCACGGTGGTGACATACCGGGAGTCATGGCAGTGACAGGCTGGGAGTCATGGTGGTGATGGGCCAGGAGTCATGGTGGTGACAGGCCAGGAGTCACGGCGGTGGGAGTCATGGCGTGGGGCAGCCGGGAGTCATGGTGGTGACAGGCCGTGAGTCACGGTGGTGACAGGCCGGGAGTCACAGTGGTGACAGGCTGGGAGTCATGGCGGTGGGAGGCCGGGAGTCATGGCATGGGTGGCCGGGAGTCATGGCATGGGGCGGCTGGGAGTCATGGCAGGGGCAGGCCGGGAGTCATGGGGGGGGGGGGGGGTAAGCCTGCGGTAGGCCGGGAATCATGGCAGTGGATTCTGGATATATCATATAATAATCCCGTCCTGATATGACCTTAGATGTTGCCTGGACGTAAAACAATCACCAATCATATAATAACAGGAATAACAATAACAGAATAATAATTGTACACATTTAATAGTACATACAATTACATCTAACAGAATTATGCCAAGAAGCAATGGGTTGTTGGCTAGCAGGGTGTACCTGTCCACATGTTAATTAGATTCAGCTTGGATGGGACTGCGCCTCCTGGGACTGTACAAACTGTCTAAATGTACAGAACAGTTTGTATGTGGGGCATGGTCACTGAGCCATGACAAAAGCCAAGTATAAAGATAAGGGTCATACTAGCAGATACTGGGACACCTCCAGCCTGTGTGATGGTGTGTTGAGGGATTGTGGCTCTGGGGGAAGTTTACTAGTTCCATTATGGCCAGAACTGATGTACATAATTATGGTTATTAATTGTTGTATTTGTCTATCACACTGAACACTTCTATCATCTAATGCCTAGCACTAACCATCATACATGAATAAGAATAATGTACAATTCATCTAACAAGATGCTATTTTATCTATATCCTACCTACAAAAACTTTCTAGATTAAGGCAATATCAACTTCATTTGCAGAATATTCTAAACATGTTCTAAGAACATTAATAATAATAGCAATAATACAAGAATAATACAAAATATTAAATAACATTAGAGAATAAAAGAAAATTATAAAAGATCTCTGATAATTATTGGAAAGCATATTGGAATAAATGTATTCATTAAATATATTCATCAAGCTCATTCAATCTCATGTTGTTCACAAACAGACCAACAGGGGGTGACAGGTGAATATACCCCACATGTACAGTAATCCCACTGCACACCCACACCCACCTCCAGTGGCCATAATTGGGTAGACTGCTAAAACAACAACACATCTGCTTGTGTGTATATTAGAGTAATGGTTTATATGATACCGTTCATCATGATTTGTTCATATTCCTATTTATTTCTCATTAACTATGTATATAATTTTTAATTTAAGATTTTAAGATAAGTGATTATTGGAACAGCCCATGGTGATTCCCCAGTTAAAATGACCAACTCTATAATACAAGCACCACAATGTTATTGGGAAAATAAGAATTCTCAATTTTAATGTAATTTCAATTTAATTACAGACAAAGTATTCATGGGAACATTGTTTCATCACAGTAACTGCAAAGAGTTGTTTAACCCCTTTCTAATGGTATGTTTTGTTAGGTTATCTATTCAATAGTAAACAAGTTGTAGACTGTGTCAGATGACCACTATTTGTTTCTACGTGAAAACTGTCTTGGTTTTTCAATGCGCCTTGAGAAACCAAGACGTTTTGATTTCCTAGTCCAGGGCCCGTATGCATGAAGAATTATTTATCGCCGCCGGTGGTAAGGTCCGGGTTCGGGGTAGCTATCACCGGGGGTAGCAAATGGGTCACGGGCTATGCGTGGAGCCAAATTGGCGAGGAGGTAGGTACCCTAGCAGTTATTTATAGATTCGGGAAATCCCTCTGCATTTGTAGCCATATATTAGGCTACAATCTATTGAATGCGATCATATTTAACAGAATTAGCTACCCAATAAGTGAAATTTTATCAATTTAACCCTAAAGTCAAAGCGTTATTAAGGCTACCGCCGCATTGGCGGTGATATTAATAGTTATATTTTCGAATCGACGAACATACAGTAAACAAACTGCCGCCCCCGCCAGTATGGAAAGCGACGTCGATGCGGCGGCGGCGGCGATTTGTTTACTTTACGTTCGTCGATTCGAAAATATAACTATTAATATCGCCGCCAATGCAGCGGAAGCCTTAATATTATAATAACGCTTCGAATTTAGGGTTAACTTGATAAAATTTCACTTATTGGGTAGCTAATTCTATTAAATATGATCGCATTCAATAGATTTGGCCCGAGTCGGTCCCTACCACCACCCTTATACCTGCTATGGAATGGGGGTAGCTTACCCAACTTTTACCCCCTGGGGTTTGCCTACCCCGGTCACATGCATAGCGACTTTTCTCCGGCGTGGGTTACACACGTGACTCAGGCAGTGAGACAAGAAGCCGCTCACAGCTGGCGATAGCATGCACCTGCCCGCTTTGCGGCTGTGCCCGCTGTGCATGCTGTGCCTGCTGTGCGGCTGTGCATGCTGCGTATGCTGTGCCCACTGTGCCCACAATGCACACTGTGCGGATCTGCACACTGTGCGGATCTGCACACTGTGCGGATGTGCACACTGTGCCCGCTGTGCGGATGTGCACACTATGCAGCTCTGTCGGTGTGCACGGGGAGTCAGACACAGGTGCGAAGTGCCAGTGTGCTGCAAACGCCTGCACCTGGATGTAACATGGCCACTTAGACTGGTCCCTGACCTTGTAGATCCATGCTGGGCTTTAACCAAGCAGCTGACTTCTGGCTCTACCGACTGACGCCGACAGGATTGTATTCTTATCTATGTTGCAGTCGGCGTAAGTCCAGTTCTCTCTTATCGCGCGATAACGCCAACGCCCCTCCTCCTAATATAGTAATAAACCTTGCCCAAACTGGGAAAGCTTCGAGCCCCCCTCCCACCACCACCACCACCACCACCACCACCACCCCGCCCCTTGATTCTCGTTGGGCCCCTCGCTATCAGTGTCAGTCCACCTTGTCGACATTTATTGATAAGGCTGCTGGCCTGAGTGATAATAGATAAGGTGGGCAGGTGGGCTGTAGGCACTGACTGACTGTGAAGCTGCAGTATCTGTCTGACTGTGACCACACTGTAGGCACACGAATGTTGGTGACTGACTGACTGAAGCTGCAGTGTGTGCCTGTCTGACTGTGCCCACACTGTAGGCACGTGACTGTTGGTGACTGACTGAAGCTACAGTGTGTGCCTGTCTGTCTGTCTGGCTGTGCCCACACTGTAGGCGCGTGACTGTTGGTGACTGACTCTATAGCACACCAAGCTGCTGACAACATCACACATTGCTTATTCCACCCTATTCTAACCACGCAGGTGTTGTCACAACTAGATAGATGCTCAGTTTGTCTTGACCCCGGGACGCCTTCATTTGACCTGCTGCGTGTGACCTTTGACCTCGGGGTGTCTGCACGCCGCTGGTAAAACCGAGTCGGCGTGACAGGCATTGGGCGGTCCTGGGACCAGAAGAATTGGCGCAGATCTCACAGCACACACGACAGCAAGTAGCACAGGTGGCACGGCACCAGGAGGATACCCGCTGGTCACCCTTGGAGTGGTCTGACGCGCTGTGTGGAAGAATGTGCCAGAACGAGGCTGGTTCCGGCAGTCTTTGTGTGCGGCACATCTCGGCACCCGGCGCCTGCGCACTGACACAGCGCGGGAAGCCGGCAGCTGGGGCTCGGGGACAGCTGTGGGGGCCCTCATTGTCACCCCTCACGCCACACACACACCACACCTCACACACGCACGCATGCCCTCCCTCCAACACACGCGGAGACTGGGGGAGTCTGGTAGTGGGAACCACAGCCCCCTGAGTCGTGACACACACCCGTCACCTCACAATCACGGCAACACCACAATAACTTCAACACCACGACAACACCACAATAACACCAACACCACAATAACGCCAACACCACGACAACACCACAATAACACCAACACCACAATAACAGCAACACCACAACAACACCACAATAACACAAACACCACAACAACACCACAATAACACCAATACCACGACAACACCACAATAACAGCAACACCACGACGATACCACAGTAACACCAAAACCACGACAACACCATAATAACACCAACACCATGACAACACCACAATAACACCAACATCATGACGATACCACAATAACACCAAAACCACGACAACACCACAATAACACCAACACCACGAGAACACCACAATAACACCAACACCACGACGATACCACAATAACACCACCACCACCACGGCGACAGTCACGAGGGCTCACTCGTGTACACAACTGCATCAGGCACACTCCATGTTGTGGTTTACCCGTTTGTTCACTGCCACCCACGCTTTCTGCCGTTTGGCGCCACCCTCCTCTCCACCCCCTCACCACCCCCCACCCCCGCTGTCACGCCCGGGTGACTGCGGTGATGGGCGCCCATTAGTGGAGTGCACCGCGCCTGGTCACGTGGCTGGTCGGGAAGCCTCCTTGTGACAACTTGATTGTTTGTCGCCGTTCAGGGAGTTCCCTGTAGACGCCACCTGGACTGTAGACCGTCACACACCTAGTGACGTCAAGAGGCATCATGTCACGGATGCACTCATGTCATGGATACACCAAGGCTGCACTGATGTTGTGTGTGTACTGACGTTGACGGATAGACGTCTAATAAGGCTGTGGTCGTGCAATGTCGGCTCTCCGTCTAGCATCAGACCGAACCTGCAACCTTCACAACCAGCGGCGTTTGTTTACATTGTGTCTACAGGCGAATGCGCGCACGTGATGTCACGTGCCGCAGTTAACTGCAGTTTGGGTCGTGTGTGCGGCGTTTTCATTCTGTAGTTTACAGCTAACTACAGTTTAGGCTGTGTGCGTGATGTCCCCATTTGGAGTTTGGGCTGTATTTGTGACATCGACATTCTGTGGTTTACAGTTAACTGGAGTTTAGGCTGTGAGCGTGAGGTCCACATTCTGTGATTCACTGGAGTTTAGGCCGTGTGTGTGATGTCCACATTCTGTGGTTCACTGGAGTTTAGGCTGTGAGCGTGAGATCCACATTCTGTGATTCACTGGAGTTTAGGCCGTGTGTGTGATGTCCACATTCTGTGGTTCACTGGAGTTTAGGCTGTGAGCGTGAGGTCCACATTCTGTGATTCACTGGAGTTTAGGCCGTGTGTGTGATGTCCACATTCTGTGGTTCACTGGAGTTTAGGCTGTGAGCGTGAGGTCCACATTCTGTGATTCACTGGAGTTTAGGCCGTGTGTGTGATGTCCACATTCTGTGGTTCACTGGAGTTTAGGCTGTGGCGTGAGGTCCACATTCTGTGATTCACTGGAGTTTAGGCGTGTGTGCTTCGTGGTTCACTGGGTTTAGGCTGTGAGCGTGAGGTCACATTCTGTGATCCTGGAGTTAGCGTGTGTGTGATGTCCACTTCTGTGGTTCACTGGAGTTTAGGCTGTGAGCGTGAGGTCCACATTCTGTGATTCACTGGATTTAGGCCGTGTGTGTGATGTCCACATTCTGTGGTTCACTGGAGTTTAGGCTGTGAGCGTGAGGTCCACATTCTGTGATTCACTGGAGTTTAGGCCGTGTGTGTGATGTCCACATTCTGTGGTTCACTGTAGTTTAGGCCGTGTGCCTGACGTCCACATTCTATGGTTCACTGGAGTTTAGGCCGTGTGTGTGATGTCCACATTCTGTGGTTCACTGGAGTTTAGGCCGTGTGCGTGACGTCCACATTCTGTGGTTCACTGTTACCTTGAGTTTGGGCGGCGGTTCTCAAGTAGCCTATGCTGTCTCATGGTCTCGAGGCGCGACTTTTCCACATAGAGAAGCGACATTGCAAGCTGCACGGCACGCCATGCCGTGAGCCCCAGGTAGCCATGCCGGGAACCATCGGGCCGGGAACCAGCAGGCCGGGAACCATCGGGCCGGGAACCAGCATGCTGGGAACCAGCGGGCCGGGAACCAGCAGGCCTGGAACCAACAGGCCGGGAACCATCGGGGCGGGAAATAGCAGGCCGGGAACCAGCGGGCCGGGAGCCATCAGGCCGGGAACCAGCATGCTGGGAACCAGCGGGCCGGGAACCAGCAGGCCGGGAACCAACAGGCCAGGAACCATCGGTCCAGGAACCAGCAGGCCAGGAACCAGCAGGCCGGGAACCATCGGGCCGGGAACCAGCATGCCGGGAACCAGCGGGCCGGGAACCAGCGGGCCGGGAACCATCGGTCCAGGAACCAGCAGGCCAGGAACCAGCAGGCCGGGAACCATCGGGCCGGGAACCAGCATGCCGGGAACCAGCGGGCCGGGAACCAGCGGGCCGGGAACCAATGCTGGCCGCCCCGTGCGCCGCACCATGAGCAGCGTGTGTCCCGGGCACCCCCTCCCCGCCCCCCGCCCCCCCGCAGACCGCCGCAGCCTCTGCAGCCCCCGTGACACTGACAGCGCCAATCTGCGCGTTGACAGCGCCAGGGCCGGCCTGTCGGCAGCCCCCCTGGCCGAACGCAGGGCTCGGGACAGCGCGCCGCTCGCCTACACGACGGGCCCCGCCTCCCCGAACTGGGAGGTGCTGTGGTCGCTTTACCAGAGCCGCCATCACCAAGGTGGGTCTCTGTAACTAGGGAGAGCATTACATATGTAACTAGGGAGAGATGTAGAGGGCTGCATGTAACTAGGGAGGCCTGTCTGCAACTAGGGAGGGATGTCTGTGACCGACGAGGGCTGTCTGTAACGAGGGAGGGTTGTATGTAACTAGGGAAGGCTGTATGTACCTAGGGAGGGCTGTATGTAACTAGGGAGGGGTGTATGTAACTAGGCCTAGGGACGGCTGTCTGTAACCAACGAGGACTCTCTGTAACCAACGAGGGCTGTCTGTAACCAATGATGGCTGTCTGTAACCAATGACCGCTGTCTGTAACCAATGACCGCTGTCTGTAACGAAGGAGGGTTGTCTGTAACGAGGGAGGGTTGTCTGTAACTAGGGAGGGCTGTTTGTAACTAGGAGATGCCTTATGTAACTAGGGAGGGCCATCACCTCACATGTGGTCCTGCCATCCATCACTAAGGACGCCTTACATGATTGTCAAACGAGGCTCCATGGCGACTACCCGAACAACTATATATAACCGGCGTTTGTTTGATTGCCATGACAACCAGCCAACTCGACTCTACCGCCATCTGTCGTCATCCACCAACAACTGAAGGCCTGTTCAGCCGGCGTCCTGTGACGCCACGTGGTGGTCGTCTGGTGCAGGACGGTCGGACCTACTAGTACTACTAGTATTACTACTACTAGTATTACTAGTATTACTAGTAGTACTACTAGTAGTATTACTAGTAGTACTACTAGTAGTACTACTAGTAGTACTACTAGTAGTACTACTACTAGTATTACTGGTAGTAGTACTAGTAGTAGTACTAGTAAGTAATGGTAGTACTAGTACTAGTACTACCAGTACTACTAGTATTACTGGTAGTAGTACTAGTAGTAGTACTAGTAAGTAATGGTAGTACTAGTACTACCAGTACTACTAGTAGTGCTACTAGTAAGTACTACTAGTTTTACTAGTACTACTAGTACTACTACTACTACTACTAGTAGTACTAGTAAGTGATGGTAGTACTAGTAGTCACGGTGGTAGTAGTACACAAGCAGCACCGACACACCCCTACCCCGCAAAACCACTAAACTGTGACGGAGTAAAGACTCACGACTCTGTTTTATGCCATGCTCCACTCAGCACATACCAATATGGGGCGGTGTTTATGATCTAAATATTATTATTAATAATACAGAGTTTTAAAGAAAGCGAGGTGTCCGACCGGCTTGCACACGGCGTGCGGTTTGTACTTCATGTCGCGGATGGTTGAATCAGTCTCACTTGGACTCTCCCTGGTACCAATCACCTGAATTATTCACGGACCTTGCTCGTCGGGCCGTCAATGACGCCCAGCCTGTCCAGTATCCACGTACAACCTGCCACAATGTACAGCCTGCTCAATATTCATGCACAACCTGCCACAATGTACAGCCTGCCGAGTATCCACAGACAACCTGCCACAATGCACAGCCTGCCGAGTATCCACAGGCAACCTGCCACAATGCACAACCTGTCACAATGCAAAGCCTGTCCAGTATCCACTTATAACCTGCCACAATGTACATCCTCCCCAGTATTCATGTCCTACCTGCCACAATGCACAGCCTCCCCAGTATTCATGTACACCCTGCCACAATGTACAGCCTGCCCAGTATTCATGTACAACCTGCCACAATGTACAGCCTGCCCAGTATTCATGTACAACCTGCCACAATGTACAGCCTGCCCAGTATCCACAGACAACCTGCCACAATGCACAACCTGTCACAATGTACAGCCTGCCCAGTATCCACATACATCCTGCCCACTATTCATGTACAACCTGCCACAATGTATAGCCTGCCCAGTATCCACATACAACCTGCCACAATGCACATCCTGCCCAGTATTCATGTACAACCTGCCACAGTGCACATCCTGCCCAGTATCCACATACACCCTGCCACAGTGCACAGCCTGTCCAGTATCCACATACAACCTGCCACAGTGCACAGCCTGCCCAGTATCCACGTACAACCTGCCACAATGTAATCCTGCCCAGTATCCACATACAACCTGCCACAATGCACAGCCTGCCCAGTATCCACATACAACCTGCCACAATGCACAGCCTGCCCAGTATCCATGTACAACCTGCCACAGTGCACAGCCTGCCCAGTATCCATGTACATTTTCGAAGCCATTGCAACTGGTCGACCATCCTGGAAAATGGTCGCCCCCAATCCATATTTGGAAGCATCGACCTCCAATACTATTTGCTCTCTACAATCAAAATACCTGAGGATAGGTGCATCTCTTAATAGCTGTTTCAGTGTCTTAAGCCGTGTTCACACGGGCAATGTAAATCGATTCGTAGAAAGCGACTTGCCTAGTTCGCCTCACATTTGTCGTGTGAACGCACGTCTGAGGCGGATTAGGGCTGATTCAATTCATGTGATCTGGATAATGTAAACCACCTAAGCGAGGTAGTTTACGTGAGGCGATTTCTCTGATTCGATTTATTTTGCCCGTGTGGACGCACTGAGGCGGATTAAGCACCTCACACGCATGCGCAGTCGACACCTCAGTTTGTTGACTTTCCGGTCGATCAAAAGCGCATATTATATAATTTAATTAATGAAACCGCTATCTATGCACAGAGATTTTTTTCATCATTTATTTTTAGGGTTTCACTGCCCAGCAGAAGTTTTGACCGTTCCAAACCAATACGATTCAGTCATTACATATCTAGGTCGAACCCACACTCTCTGGTGCCGGCGTCGTCGAACCCAAAATGGCGCTGGTTAGTCTGGACTTGCTCATGCGCAGATATCCACTTCCGCCTCACGCAGTGCCTGTGTGAACGGCCGCCTAATTCGCCTCACCTGATTCGATTTGCCTGATTCGCCTCACATTTTGCCCGTGTGAACACGGCTTATAACAACGTTATCTGCGGTTTGTCCCAATGCCAGGCTATATTTGTTTGTATGACTGTTCGTAATGGTTTTGTTACTAATGCCATGTTACTTATGAATTTGCTGACGTAACCAATCATCCCCAAGAATCGTTGTACAGCAGGTTTGTCAGTAGGATCAGGCATGTCTACGATTGCCTGCACTCGCTCTTCATTCGGCCTTAACCCATCAGCAGTAATCAAGTGCCCTACATAATTGACACTTGTCTGGCAAATTTTTGACTTTTGTGGATTTAACTTTAGATTCATCACTCTAGCACGAGACACCATACCGCTTCTAACCGCTTATTATGTTCAATTACAGTTCTTCCGTGTACTAATATATCATCCGATATCACATGAACCCCTTCAATGTCATTTAGCATATCATTCATTTCTTTAACGGAACCAACCCCATGGGGTATTAAATGTACAAAGTTTGGAACTATTATTATCGAGCTGTACCTGCCAGTATCCAGTATTTGCATCTAGAACAGAGAAAAATTTAGCCCCGTGTATTTGAGCTATGACTTCCTCTACCGTTCGTACAGGATACGGGCCTCGTAGGATAGCCTTATTTAACTTGGTGGGGTCCAAACACACTCTAATCTTGCC
Source organism: Branchipolynoe longqiensis (assembly GCA_030323885.1). NCBI lineage: Eukaryota > Metazoa > Annelida > Polychaeta > Phyllodocida > Polynoidae > Branchipolynoe > Branchipolynoe longqiensis. The sequence goes on from CM059196.1 coordinate 77,564,280, forward strand.
CGGTTTTCTCACAATCGTAATAGAGCTGACCCATGGGGTTGGTTCCTCCTCCTTAACAATTACACCTAAATTTAACATGTGGTCCAATTCCTTCTTGACATCAGACATAATGGCCACAGGTATCCTACGTGGAGGATCAATTACAGGAGGTACAGATACATCTACATGAATTGTAGCATTCACTTTTATAAGGCCTAAACCCTCAAATACATCAGAAAAATTATTTACCATATGTTGTGCCTGTGATACAACCGGGGTGTCTTGAATAACATCTGCCACAGTGCACAGCCTGCCCAGTATCCACGTACAGCCTGCCACAATGTACATCCTTCCCAGTATCCACATACAACCTGCCACAATGCACAGCCTTCCCAGTATCCGCATACAACCTGCCACAATGTACAGCCTGCCCAGTATCCACATGAAACCTGCCACAATGCACAGCCTGCCCAATATCCATGTACAACCTGCCACAATGCACAGCTTGCCCATTATCTCTGTACAACCTGCCACAATGTACATCCTGCCCAGTATCCACGTACAACCTCCCACAATGTACAGCCTTCCCAGTATCCACGTACAGAATGCCATCATGTATGGTCATGCCCAGCCTGCCACTCTATCTAACCTGTCATCATGTGCAGCCTACCACCATGTGCAGCCTACCACCATGTGCAGCCTGCCACCATGTGCAGCCTCCTGTCATGTACAACTTGCTATCCTGTCCAACATGCCCAGCCCGTTTGATAAGTGGAGCCGCATAGGTTTCTGAACGACTTTTGTCGTGGTGCACTGCCGGAGCTGGTTCCCCATGTGACAGCCACTGATTGTTGTTTGTTTGTTGTTGCTTTACGTCCTAGCAACATCTAAGGTCATATCAGGACGGGGACAGCCACTGATGGGGCAGTGTGTGTACTGACAGAGCTGGTTCCTCATGTGATGGCCACTGTTGGGGCAGTGTGTGTACTACCGGAGCTGGTTCCCCATGTGATGGCTGCTGATGGCAGTGTGTGTACTGCCAGAGCTGGTTCCTCATGTGATGGCCTCTGTTGGGGCAGTGTGTGTACTACCGGAGCTGGTTCCACTGGTGACGGCTGCTGATGGCAGTGTGTGGACTGCCGGAGCTTGTTCCCCATGTGATGGCTACTGATGGGGCGGTGTGTGTACTACCAGAGCTGGTTCCCTGGTGATGGCTGCTGATGGCAGTGTGTGTACTGCCGGAGCTTGTTCCCCATGTGATGGCCACTGATGGGGCGGTGTGTGTACTACCGGAGCTGGTTCCCTGGTGATGGCTGCTGATGGCAGTGTGTGTACTACAGGAGCTGGTTCCACATGTGAAGGCCACTGATGGGGCGGTGTGTGTACTACCGGAGCTGGTTCCACTGGGGACGGGTGCTGACGGGGACCGTTCACTGGGGCAGTTTGTGTACTACTACTACCGGAGCTGGTTCCCCTGGTGACGGCTGCTGACGGGGACCATCCAGTGGGGCAGTGTGTGTACTACAGAGCTGGTTCCCCTGGTGACGGCTGCTGACGGAGACCATCCAGTAGGGCAGTGTGTGTACTGCCGGAGCTGGTTCCCCTGGTGACGGCTGCTGACGGGGACCATCCAGTGGGGCAGTGTGTGTACTGCCGGAGCTGGTTCCCCTGGTGACGGCTGCTGACGGGTCCGTGGGCGTGTGTGTATGCCGAGCTGTTCCCCTGGTGACGGCTGCTGACGGGGACCATCCAGTCGGGCAGTGTGTGTACTGCCGGAGCTGGTTCCCCTGGTGACGGCTGCTGATACTTATGTATTGTTTATTTTGTTTCTTTCCTGTTTCAGTGTCTGACAAATAGTATCCAAAACACTTGCAAGGAACACACATGATAAACGTAAACGTAAAGCACCATTAGGATTTTTGTGCAGTCTATTATTTTTGTCTTAAAATCAAATGATGGCCACACATACATACACACATACATACACATACATACATTCATACCTACACACATACATACACACATACATACACACATATATACACACATACATACACACATACATACACACATACATACACACATACATACACACATACATACAGACACACATACATACATACACACATACATACATACATACATACATATATACATACACACATACATACAGACATACACACATACATATACAGACACACATACATACATATGCATACACACATACATACATACATACATACATACATACATACACACACACATACATACACACATCCACATGCATACATACACACCTACATACACACCTACATACACATAAATGCATACATACACACATACATACACACATACATACACATACACAGACACACATACACACCACCACCTTATCTGGACCCGCGACCCGGGGTCACTTACTGGCCCCTGACCTGGCTAGATAAGCCCTGCCTTTCTGACGTTAATCTAATCTCAAGTTATTAACTTTTCAGTTACATCAGATTCCCCCCCCCCCCCCCCCCCCCCCCCCCCCGCAGCCCCTCCCGGACCTGGCCTCATTAAGCAGTTGTTGCAGCGTAGAACAGAATGCAAAGTTAACAGGGCACGTTAGTGCTGAAGTATATGGTTTTTAAGTGCAGTCCAACATTATACCCCTGTCACACTACGACGTAACGAGCCAACGTGAGCCTAACGTGGTCATTTTTCGTCATTACGTTGGGTTACGTCATGATGACGTCATAATGACGTTAGAATGACGTCGAGCTACGTCACATTACGTCGTGTTACGTCGAGTTACGTCAAGGTTTTGGACATGTTCAAAACTTTCCACGTAGCTCGAACGTAAGGGTTTACGTTCGCCGTACGTTCTGTTCACGTTCAGTGAACGTCAATGACGTTAAACGGACGTTATTCCAACGCTGCTCACTACGTTCAACTACGTTCCACTACGTTCCACTATGTTGACCCACATTAAACCGACTGCAAATGCCTACGAGGCTTAATGGGAACGTCAGGAGAACGTCAGGAGAACGTGCATTCAACATACGTTCAACGTATCATGACATGGCTAACGTCACGTAACGTTCTTCTGGCGATGGAATAACGTTCATAACGTTCCGTGAACGTAGTGACGTTGTCCTCTCTCGTTGAATGACGGTATCACTACGCTTTACCGACGTTACGTTCTCGTCCACTACGTTGCATCCACGTTCAACTTCTGCCCAAATTTGCATACTACGCCGAGAAGTTCAACGTTCTTCACGTTCTCCCTACGCTGACGTCATTACGTTCTAGTGTGACAGGGCCATTAAGTTGGCATGTTTACACGTCAGATATCTACAAAGTGACCTATTTAAAGCTGCATAGTCCCGTGAAAGCGTACATTTTTAAACCGAAAGAAACACTTACCTAGGTTTGAGTCTACACATCACACTTATGGGGCTGTCACATGACGACGCATCGCGCAAACGTACGGTGACGTGTGTGGTTTTTGCCGCTACGACGGGATACGTCATTAAGCGTTACACGTGCGTTAGGCGCGCGTTGGTATATAGGGTATTCCCGTGACGTCATCAACCGGATGCGCGGCCATTGTGGCGATATCAACCAGTAAACAGCCCATCGAGTTTGTTGGTATGTGCAGTGCAAAACGTCTATTTTATTCAAAATTAATAGAAATGCAGAACCGTAACCTTATAAATTTAATATAATTTGTTTGTTGAATGTGTTTTCTATATGTATTCCAAGCAGTTTGTGCCTAGGTGGTGTGGTTTTAGAGATATTTCACTCTTTCTGTATGAAGATTGCTCATGGCCATTGACAATGCATTGAGTTTGCCAGTATGTGCAGTGCAAAACGTCTATTTTATTCACAATTAATAGAAATGCCAAACCCTAACCATATAAATTTAATATAGTCTGTTTGTTGAATGTGTTTTCTATATGTATTACAATCAGTTTGTTTCTAGGTGGTGTAGTTTTAGAGATATTTCACTTTTTCTGTATGAAGATTGCTCACTGCCATTGACAATGCATTAATCAGGTTGGGTTTGTTATTATGTTGTATCACCACAATGGCCGCACTTCCACTTAGTGTGACGTCAGTGCATACCCTATATATGTCAATGTACGTTGACGTTTGTCGACATACGGTGGCGCGTGTCAGGGGTGCACAAAACTTTTGACGTACGACAACATATGGGTGGTTATGTTATGCCTACGTTAGGCATACCTCGAGATACGTTAGATGCGCGTTGGAGCAACATTGTTCTTATGTTGTCCTACGTTGACTTTTGTTCCTCTGACGGAGAGCGTTCAGTCCACGCATTGGCAACATAACACCAATGTATGACGACATTGTTCTGCATAACGTATGGCCAACGCGCTGTTGGCATTTCTCCACCATGTCTCGACATATTTGACGTATAGGGCGCGTGTCTGGCACTCGCTTAACAAATATAATGTTCGCCGGCATTCTGCGAATGTGCCATGAGCATTTTGCTGGTGGGTCGGGTGCCCCCCACACATTGGCATGCGTTACTCACACGCTACGCCACTGTCGCATGCGCTGGGTGTGCGCTAGCACAAAGGCAAAATGCGCTGGACTGTCATTGGACATACATCGCTCATATTCTGGCACTACGCTCTCATACGTGGTGCAACATGTTTAACGGTCACTAGCAGAACTTTGGGAGAGTGTTATGCCAATGCTAGGTAAACGCCGCACACGCGAGAGGCACGTTAGCCACATGTTGTGCCAAACTTCTTTTTTTCCCTTCACACGTCGACATAGGTTACCACTACGTCGCACCGATGCTATGCTTACATCCACTACATTGCGCTGACATCCAACTTTCCCCCCCATGCCGAAAAGTTTGACGCATCTCGGCATTAAAAATTAATTTTATGCGTTGGCGGAGCGCTTGCGAGATGCTTCATAATGTGACAGGGCCTTTAGACACTTCGATATTAAAGTTGTATAGTCCGATGTTTGTCATTTTCTGAGATAAATATATTAATAGGTTGATCGCTAGAATCTACTTTGCTTTAGTTTGAAGTAAATGGCCAACTTTTGAGATATTTCGGGTGCAAACATCGACATTAATTTTGGCAAGCACACCAAAATTCGGACATAAAAGATTATAACTTGCAACAAAGACATGTTGTAGTACTATACATGTATAAATATATACTATAATTGTAAAT